>VOMN01087187.1:0-84590 GCA_014899125.1 Orchestia grillus
ACCTACCTCTATTACCTATGGCCTATCCTATGCCCCCTGAGGGGGACTTATGACTAATTCTGCCAAATTGTTCATAGAAAGACACTAATATTACCACAAGAAAATGACTTCCGTGTTCGAAATTTGTATCAACGTATACTCTGTCGTAAACAGGAAGATGCAATTCTTGCTCGATTTTCCGGTGAGGAAATTTGACAAGCTGAGATCCTGTTGCGTGAGCATGACTTTTTGCAGGGGAAATAGGAGTGAAGCCGTGTATCTGCGTCACGTCTCGTCCTGATTATGTGAATGATTTCGAATGTGTCGCCCGGTGAAGTTTTACCTATTTTACGCATATATTCTTTTCACAGCTCACACTCAAAGCGTTGCGTGATCAAAATGTGATCATCAAAGCAAATTTAACTCAGAGCAAACGGAAAAAAAAATTTCATCTAATTTATAACAGATAAACATTTCAAGGATCCTACAACTTTAGCTTTGAATCCTAATGAGTTGCATTTAATGCACGTAATGTCTTGTTTAGTTGTAATGTTATAATGACCGTGAGTATCTGGAACAGTTAATTAAACCGATAATATCAACTGCTAAAAGCAGCAGATCAACGCACATTTATTGTAAAATGTTATGCTTATCGAAATAAAATTATGGAACTGATCATAAATTATTTTTAGCGCGTGACGGAAAATTAATTAAAATACGACAAACCTCATTAAAATTCACGTATTTATTACCGACTAATTAACATTCAAGGTCATTTTTTGTTCACGGAAGTGAGTCACCTTTCATGGTGGCCACATTCGCTTCGTGAGCCGCATTCGTCAACGCACAGTGCGCTTTTTTGGGACGCAGTCACAACTAAGGAAGCAGGAGAAGGCCACTCGGCAGTTAACACCTTAACGAACTATCCCGAGATATCTCGTGGCCGTGGTTGTTGCATTCACACGGGCACTGTCGGTTTCCCAGACCGTGTGAATGCACCGCTGGCCTTCTCGGGGTAATTAATTAAAAGTCAAAATGCGAATTATTTGACCGATATTTATGTTTTGAGTCTTCTTACTACAATCCTTCTTTGAACCGTCCATAGTTTTCTATTAAAAGAGAAACTTAGACAGAAATCTTTACGGTACACCCGCTAATCAAGTCTTCCCCAAAAATCTTTGGTGTAAATTTAGAATGGCGCTAATGACATTCAATTCGAACATTATATGACATTATCCCTAACTTGGACCTTACAATGGTTACATAAGACGACTTAATTTTAAAATACTTCCTTGTACAAGACTTGTACCACAGACCTGGTCGGTGACTTGAACCTGGAAGCGCAAAGTGCCTCTCTGGTTCGGGTCCTCGAAATCAAGAGGCGCCTTAGACCTGAGCTCTGCCGCTGCACCATCTGCTCGCTTCGTCAGCGTCACCAGCTGCCAGCCTCGCCCGCTGCCCGGTACCACCTGCCAGCACGGATGGAATATTTATAAGTTACAAGCTTACAGTTAACAATGAAAGCTTTCTACCGTTGAAAGTTTGGCCATTGAAAACAAAAACGAAGGCTTGCCATCAAGTGAGGAATCTGAGTACCGTTTCAAGCAGAGTGATCATTATGTTTAATATGAGGCCTGTCTGAAGATCATTCCACCTTTGGTTGTTGATAATATTCTTGTTGATGAAAATTGTTGATAGTATTCTTGTCTCTATTTGACTTTCCGGGGCGCATTCGTGATGTAAAATTCCACAGATATCGAAAAGAAACAGTTAGCTTTCATCTTGATTTTGCTTTGCACCTATCGCGAGTTTTTCGGCGTGAGGGACTTGAGGTTCTTCCAATGCAACAATAGGGCTTTCGTTCACGAGTAGTAGCCATACACCCATACCTGCGGACGGGTCCAGTGTTGACAGTGTCCAGCTCCAATTTTTTGAGCAGGGGATGCGAAACTTCAGGATAGATTCCGTTCTGTTACGTCGACATCAGTGATTTCGAAAAATCAGGTCGGAGTCAAGGGAGTGTACAGTTTCTTGACTTCCAGCCTGGCTCTAAAATTGAGAGCAAAGTTGGCCTTCGATGTCCATATTAGGGTGTCTTCCGAAACGGTCTTCAGACATTGACCGATTGTGTGGAGGGCCCTTACGTGCGCCAGCCTTCTCGCGTTCTGGTGCGGGTCTCAGGCAGTCTCCATGTTGTGTAACATTTTGCACAACGCATTGTTCTTCACTTCCTTCCACATATTTTTTCTTCAGATTTGCTGGCAGTCGCGCCTTGGCGCTTTCAATTTGCCTTTAGTGTGTTATTGTCAAGTTTCCGAATTGTTTGCTTTCGCTACAGGTTGCCATTGAGAAGCAATTGAAACCCATGGCAGGCTTTGTCCGCTCTTACCTTAGTACGTGCATAAGTTTTATCAAATCAAATAAATTAAAACTATACACCTAAGGGTGTAACGGTACTTTCATTTTTCCAATTGGTAGTTAACGTGAAACATCGTGAATTGGAATTTCCATTTGAATTACTAGAGGTTATCTTCACTAACTAGCAGCGATGATTGCCAACTACGGTGCATTTCAGCAAAACTCCGGTGAGCAGCTGGCAAACGAAGACTCCTTGTATTTAAGTGTAAGCGACGGGGGAGTATGGAATTGAATGTTCGATTTGTTAACATTAGAAACATTTTCTTTGAGTAATTCTCAGACGTTGTTCGCATGGGGCCTACATGTGTACTGCACAAGCCTGTGGAGGGCGGCTGGGAGCGGGTCAGGCCAGCAGTCTCTCAGCACGGACATTCGAGCGGAAGAGCCATTTAGTGAGCAGGATCGTCCCTCCCTCACCACGATTAATTGCGCTGTAAAACAATTAATTGAGCACGATTAAGGGCTCGATATGAAGTGCTTGACTATGGGCGGTTAAAACATCAGCGTTGGTAGGAGCAACTGAGCAAGAGTAATCGGAGCGTGAACCCATTCACTAAACACGATTGTTCGTTCGACAGAGCGAGTCGTTGTTCAGTGTTGATTTCTCATCGTGAACAGTAATCTGCGCTATGAAATGTATCGCAATGGGGACTGTGTCAAAAAATAAGAAGCAGAAGCGTCGGTAAGACTTTATTTTAAAATTACTTTGCGGTTAACAGTCGATTAATTTACGTGCAAGACACTCGTTGAATCAATGAGTCATAAACGTAGCGTTGATGACTCGCTATTACCAATACAAGTGCAATTTGTGTAAAGCTACTTAATTTCACCGAACTTCTACCTTAATGGTGCCCATGAAATTTTCAGACTAACTTATGAGTTCTATCTTATCGAATCTAGAAACAAACCGATAGTGAGTCCCATTTTGTAATGAATAATGTAAAAATAATTTTTTACGGCGATTTTTTGGCCTGAAGCGTCTTTTTTAAAGTCATCTATCCAAATGGTATCCATAGATGTAGAGATTTTTGTTGTAGCACGTGAGCAATTTTCACCTCAGTCAAAGTTCTCACTAGTTATGCCAGCTAAATATCCACGATGCTTTTGCGTTGTCGTTCATTTTAAAGCACTGACCTACAAGGTGGCACTTCCTGGGCAGGAACAAGTGATAGTCAGGCGGTGTCAGGTCAGAAAGCCTTGATCTTGTAGGCCACCAGCTTCCCCAAATTTATTTATCTATTTGCCTTGCCAAATCGTCATTGATTACAAAAGGCCACCCGATTAGTGTCATCCAGATTTGTTCGTCTTTCATCCAATATTATATGTAGCCCTCATTATCACCGTACCCCCACTCATTGATCTATCATTAAAAGTACAAGTACTTTGACAACGAATTTCAACAGCCTTTGTGTTCTTATCGTTCAAAAAATAAATCACCGACTGAATCTCACCGTTTGCCGGTTCTTCATTTGTCTTAAAAGCATTTTTAGTGAGTGACCACAATGAGCTAAAAACACGACACAGATCGACAATAATCGCGTCGGGGGGAAGACAATGAATAAGGCAGACAAGCGCGCAAGCGCTGAGCGATACCAGTGTCTCTGCGGCGGCGGAACGGTGAAACAGAACTTGAAATGCTTTTAAAAATTTCGAAGAATAGTACAAGCTTTTTGTTTTGAAACCGCATACTGTTGGAAAATTCGATGAGCTTTGCGAAAGGAAGCAGGCACTCTACCACGAAACCTAGCGCCATCTCCGTTCCCATTCTGATGGCCGAAGCCAAAACAAAAGTCGCGTGCACGTCACCCTTGCTTGGACCTAACAGGCTGCGCCCTTAGACACCGAGTTCGAGTCAATTTTCCCACGTGTGGTTACCTCCACATAGCCGTTGGTCTACGCACAATGACAGTTGGTAGCATTCAAAAGAGAGCACTCAAATCAGAGAGGCACATGTAACAACTTGTAGGTAAAGATTCGTAAACATCCGTAACAACTTGTGGAGCTGCCAGTGGGTAGGTCAAAATCTCTACACAAGGCTGAGGGCGAAGCCCACTTCTCCCCGGCTCAGCCATCATTACGAGCATTCTGCTGGCCTGCTCGAATATATCATACGTCACGCACTCTCACTCTAAGTAGCAATCGTTCACTTGGAACCTCCGACGATTCATCTGCCGCGGAAAGAAAGAACGAGTCAACAACAACATCGACTTCCAAATCTCGGAGTAACGCAGAATTCCAAGAAGTATCATTCGGACAACCCTTCATTTGAATCAACGATTGCATCGTATGGCCGCCATATCATCTACATCGGCAGTGACATCCAGAGAGTTACATACATCTGAAGGGTATACTCATCACCTGTATGGAATTACTGGAGATGAGTATCTCTCTCAATCTGTCATCCTTATGCATTTATCAACGGGTTGCATTACGGCTGAAGCTCTTTGAGGAATAGAATTATCTCCATAATTTTGTCATCTTTAGTTTCCTCAATAAATCATCTTCACTTGGTTTCTTTCGTTGATGACGTAAAATAAACCTTATCAGACTATAATAGCACATGAAACGGCAAAGAAACCTTGCGTCTTATTCATATTTAACTAGCAGGACCCTGGAAAAATTCACGGAAATTTAGATAAACAAAGTTTAGATAAACCAGCCCATGGGAAGTGGTCCTCTCGAGTGTTGGACAGAGGTTAAAAGTTCAGGGTAGAGTTAGTTCGGTCTTGGAAGCAATTTCCTTCTTGATGATGCAAGTAGTCTGAACTCTACTAGGGAAACTGAAAATGTACCGCCCGGCTTTTTATAGCAAAACATGCAACCCGTATGCAGGATACTTCGCTCGAGACCTGAAATTTCACTTGAAAAGTGGCGAAGCGTGACGGAACGGTACGTAAGTTCAAGCGTAATGATGTACATATAGAGATACCGTTGAAAAATAAAATGTTTATCCACACGCCACTGAACTTCACGGCACCTGAATACAACCCTCAAGGGAAATTAATCCAGAATCACCCGAGCATGAAGAGCACCTCCATTACATTTTTATTTTTGCATCCGCTGTAGTTCTTGCTGATACGATAGTATTGTTCATAGTTAATGATTTAAAATTTTTCAACTAAATTCATAAATAAAATTACTTTTTAACGGAAGTGAAGCTGATGAAGAGCATTTTTAGTTCATAGAGTTGCAGGACTACATTCCATAACGCGTAAAGTACTTTTGGTGTAGCGCTAAACATATTTGCTTAGTACACCAGTTCCAGCAGAAAAATTTCCCAGCTATCCTGAGTAGCATCGTGAATATTTTCGCTCAATAACAATCCCCACTTGGAAGAATTCATAGATAAATTTTCTTGTTTTCAAAACACTGAAGTCTACTTATATCAAAAACGAGTTCACTTCACTCAGTCAAGTTAGCCCACTTGACTGAGTAAAGTACGGGTATTCCTACGGAGAGGAGATTATCTACGCCAATGGTAAGTTAGGAAACAAATGACTAAAGCGTCCGCTCGGAGACATGTTCTCAGCTCCTCTGATTGGCACAAAGAAGAAGTTTGGGTGGCAAATACCTTTAGGTTGCTATTGGTTTCCTGGAAAACAGTGGGGTCGTTCAGCCCGCGAAGTAAAACATGAAATAACAATATCTGTAAGGAAGGAAAAACTTTTACACGTGCCAATATTTTATGTGGTACTTGTGGAAAATAAAACACGAAACTTTGTCGACAAGATTGAAGGCCTTCACCAGTTTCAATTTCCTGACGTTTTATATTTTAGCTTTTAGGTCGACGAGAGAGGATCGGTTTACTAATCAAGAGAATTTTCACGAAAACTTTGTACAGTATCGAAATCATTGTACATTGTACGTATCACTGTACAAAAACATTGTACAATCGAAAACATTAGATTACAGTACGACGTAAACTGCGTTTTAATATTCTGATAGTCCCGCATTCCGATGAATTTTATTCTGGGACATATTGTTGCTTTTGCAGAACCGAAGGAACCCATAATACACCAGACAAACTAACACAAAGTTTATCTTTAAATTTCCCGAGACATTCGTCAATAACAAGCTCCGGAGCTCAGATCTTAACGGGCTTCTCACGAGGAGCCTTGCACTCTGCGTGAAGGAAATCGTGAAACACTGCACAGGGGAGAGGAAGTTTGTTTTTGTGGAGCTCTACATAAACGAGTGGAAAAAAAACGAGTAGGTGACAAATTCTTTAGGAGCAACACTTGGCTGGCTTTAGCGGTGTTCTGCGTTGCGACAATAGAACCCACAAAAGCAAAAGACGAACAGCAATATCGAAGCCAAGAAAGCTGTTATGACAGCTATGTTAAACGTATGTTTCATCGTGAGAAATATACAATCCACAAAAATGAAATAAAAAAAATTACTCCATAACGACCGTTGGGCCCAAACCCAACGGTCGTTACCCAAACCCAAACTCTGTTACCTGCCCAAACAGAGAGTTGGATAGGCCTCGAACGTTCCACGAAAGCTTCGACTTAGTGTCGCACGATCCACATCGTGTTCTTGTTAACTCAACAATTGCAATTAGACATGGTAATCTATTCCTCACCATTACTAGGATGGATTAGAATAGTCATAAGGTTATAATTTACATGCGGTAGATTGCCCGAGGGTAAAATCAGGCATTTCTTATTATTGCTACAAAATCATACGGTGGCATGAAAGCCGTAAAGACAGCTAGAGCACACCTGGGCACATGGTCATTAGCGGGCCTCGATTGAGGTGTGAGGCCGTGTGATGGGGCAGTTCGTTCTCTCTTGATCTACGGGTGTCGTACGCGCTTTTTCGGGAAACGTGATTGTCAAGTTCAAGGAGAACTAATACTTCTGTAAATTGACGGAAGTATGTTTATTTACAATATGAAGAACGTCGCTACATTTAACTTCATCGCACCCTTGAGTTCGCATCATTCTCTCAAACTAAATTTATCTTCTACACTTCAAAATCATAATTTCTCTGTAGCCTATGAAAAGGCAAGAGGATTGGAGTAACAAAAACGGTTTTTGCAGCGGCGGCTTGCAGCAGGCAAGGGAAAGTTCACTCAGTCGAGAATCGGAAGAACATGTCCTCGCCCCCGGTTACTTTCTTTCGTTTCCGATCATTTTCTTATTGAATTTATCATCGCACTGTGACATTTATTAAAAGAAATTATTCCCTAGATATTTGGGAATCTTACGTAAATTATTTTTAAAGTAAAAGACCTGTAAATGAAGACCCGATGCAGAGCATGATTAACTCATCATGTAAAAGGTATAGTTATTAAGTATTGCCGTATGGTGGCATATGGCTGAACATAAGTTACAGCTTTGTTATAGAATTTGAGTAATCAACGCTTATGACTTGAGGTCATTCGTGCGTAGATCAAGTACAAGAAGATATTCCATATGTGTGTTTGTCATCCTGGGCGAAAAATGCTGATACGTCATCATACGTCATCAGCAATTGGCCAATGAGTGAACAGAATGTAAAGAGTGACGCAGAAAAATGAGTATTTTTGAAATACTTAGTGGCAGCCTAAAGGGTCTATACAGCGTGAAAAAATTTCCTTCAGCCGATGAACACCTGTACGGGGCTGATAAAGAACGACCTTCACGACACTTCAAGATAAGATGTGTAAATTCGATTCACCGACGGATCCTCGTCTTTGCAGCGTGTGAAAACCCAAAAAGTAACAGCATTTCACCGGCGCTCTAAAACACCGAGCCAAGACGGCCCCGATCTCCAGCATCTCGCCTGGTCCACCTTCCTCCACCTCGTATCTCGCTCCTGAGCGACTTGACGCCTTGTATTTTGCCCCCAATATCTACAGTCCATCACGGACCCACACGGTGATTATCTTAAGCAATCTTGGGTATTTTCACGTATTTAGGCAATCGGGTAACGTATAGACTTCTTATAATGTTGTTATTATTATTATTATTTTGGCAGAGAATCCTCTTTTTTGCCTATGCCTCGTAGTTACTGTTAATGATAGTGCGTTCCAGTGTGCAGCAAATGAGCAAGTACTAGGAAAATAAAGTTGCTTTGCTGTGCCGCCTATGATTGTAAGTATGATGGGATTAATTTGTTTATATATTTATAGGAGGTGATTCAGCAAAAGACGTTAACCACTTGTAACCTATGAATCTTTAAATATCTTGAGCCGTTTTGATCGTTCCGTTACCTCACACCCTTGTGCGTATGTTACTGTGTACAGAAAAGCTCTCATTAATGAAAATGATTAATGCCTGAAATGTACAGATTAAATTCATGTTCAACATGATTCGTAAAAATTCAAATGCCCAACTCCGCAATTTGATACTCCGAGCAAATAAAGTCAAAAAATTATCATTCCAGTGCCTTCATACCACTCTCTATTCAATGAATATTTATGCTACCATTCAAAATAAATAGCTCACGGTTTTTCTCCATCAGACTCTGCGAAATAAAACCAAAAAACAAACTCAAGAAAAGGGCTTCCCTAACACGCGCACCCATAAGACCTCCCAAAATCAAACATGTGTCAAACAAGTACAGTTTTAGCAAAGCTATGGCAGGTGTAACGGCCGCATCAACAGCAGTGATAAAATATGCGATATCAAAAATAAGAGCAGCAACTGCACCTACTGTGGCAGCTACTGTAACTCTGGCTTCAGTATTGTAACCGCAACAGCAACAGTGGCAGCCGTAAAAACGAATGATATCCAACAACAACCTACCCACCAGTATCATCAATAACTTCAGCTGCAATTACCGCTACTACACCAATAATAGCGGCAGCAACAGCAACTGTAGCAGGAACTCCAGGGCTGCTCCAGCATCACAATAAGTCCTATATAAGGCGCCGCCTCAGCCCTATAAGGCACGGCTAAGCACTGTTCCCGCCGGTGTCTCAGCAGAGTTATTGCCTATCTGTGGGCCTCTTTTGATTTATGGTAGTAAACCTGCTTGATTTATAAGGCCGAATTTCGGGAAGACAAATTTGAAAGAGTCTTAATTTAGCCCCTGCCGCCGCAGGTGGGCAAAGCCTGTTGACCGAACTCGTACCTCGTATCAAGAGATGCTCGAGGCTGCGGCACAAAACTCCAGATTCAGCTCTTCAAGTCCGCTGCGTTGCCATAGACGTCAGATGGATGAGCGAAAATATATAGGTTCGGAATATATAGGTATAGGAAACGACTGATGTTCGGGTGGTAATTTTAATTTTGAGGTTAAACTGGTGCAAGAAGCCGTGAAATGAATGAGTTGTGCGTCACTGAACGTAATGTGTCGTAACCTTTTGCAGTGAAGTCATTGAAAGGAATAGATGAGGAAGTTAAAGAGAGATTACTGAGGATCTATTGTTGATAATGACATTACTCCTGAACCTTTCATTAAAGTCTATTCCCAGAGTTGGGTATTGTTTTCATCTTTGTTACACCACTAATTCTAAGAAGACAATATGAAGGGCTAAGCTGGGTTTGACGTGTCGACACACTCTCTTAATTTATCTTACTCATATATGACTCCACTTAACGTGAGGAAAACGCTATGAGAAAGAAGAAATAAAAAAAATACTCTTCTAAAACATTGCCGAAAATATTTTTACTTGCGCAAAAGATTCCTTCAAAAACTCAATTGTCTCCTCTCTGCGAGAAAAATTTCACTCCACGAAAGAGAAATTTAACGGGAAAAATGGATTCCCCGGGTTACTTTCCACGCCAACGCTTGTAAATTGACTACGGATGCCCTCATAAACGCGACGTTCGATAGGTGCAGCGCCGAGGCGCCGGTGGCGAGAGGTGTGCGTGTCGGAGCAACCGACAAAGAAGCGCCAGAGAACACACGACAATCGCCAAACTTGCGCACTCAGATTCGAGAGACTTCTCTCAACTTGTGTATTTCGCTATTTTACTACACGCATTCCGTAGAAATGGGAGAGTTGACCTTTTGGAGGAGAGGGAAGAATTGTCACATGTTTTTACATGTTCAACGACTTGATTATGTTTTAAAAGACCTCATCTTTAGTTCAGTTTTGGTACGCTTCTTTTATGTTTTCAAAATACCGTAATTGTAAAATTTACTATACGTAGCTTTTTAGGTTAACCATAATTTCTTTTCATTTAAATAAAGCCTCATAAACAGCGTATGACCCAGGGTACAAACAGCTTTCAGAAACGTACCTGGAGATTTTAGCTTTAACAGTGATGTACTTGGTGAGTGCATCACTGTTTAACTTCAGCCGCCGCATGGCAAATTCGTCATTTAGCGAGTTACGTTTTAGGAATAAGCCGGTTGTCCAAGAACGTTCGATCTCCGTCAAAAATGGTTTTAACATTCTATGTATCACATGGGGTCGAAAAGATCGAAATATAAACTCCACAGAATACAGAGAATGAAGTAAAACAGGCCCGCCAAAGTAAAGCGTTTTTTGTAAACTTTGTAAACTTTGCTGGGTGCGGTGTTGCGTTTTACATGAAGTTGAACAGTATTGCCAAGAAGTTCTTACAGAATATAACGACGCTTATGAAGGCTGTCTAATAGTGAAACGACGATAACGAACCAGTCAAAGTGAGACTTCAATAATCAAAGTTCTTGGATTGAGAAGCTGCCTTCATTTGATGGATGAACAACACATGCTGAACAAACCGTACAAACTTCAAGTCTTGATATACTCGAGATGATGTTTCAAAAAGTGATACATTTACAAGATATTGTTGCAATTCCCATGGTAATTTGGAGGTCTGTAATAGCTTTAAGCTGCAAGTTTCTCCGTTAAGTATTTGAAAGACTTTTTACACGAGAATATGAGAGTTGATTGTATTCATATTATGTAGGTTGTTATCCTCTAATCCAGGAGTGCATTAATGGATTTACGGTTTTTCCACGTCACCAAGACTTTTATCCTATCAAAATACGCTCTAATTTAGTATACGCACACGACGTGATAAAGAGTAAACGGCGGCAAAGATAAATCCCATTGATTTGGTTCAGCTTGATAACTCATAACTTCTTGACGAATTACCCGATAAAGCCGGTAATGCATTCTCACGGTCTGTGTAACCGACAGTGCCCGTGTGAATGTAACAAGCACGGCCACGAGATATGGCGGGATAGTTCGTTAAGGTGTTAATGGGCTGATACTATAAAGCATTCCCACATAAAACACTGGCAGGTTGACAATGTAAAATATTGCGTTTAAGTAGACAAATTAACCTAATATTGCTTTCCTAATTTCGTTACTTTCAAGTCAAACGCCCCCGATTTTCCCAGCAAGTACTCACCCGGAAGGCGATGTCGTTAGTGGTGTCGGGGTCGACCACTCCCAGGGAAGCCAGGATGGTCTCTGGCGGTTGCCCCTCCGCAGCCTCGACGAACCATTCGGCGTTCTGCCACCGCGGCGGTACGTCGTTCACGTCCTCCACCGTCACGAGTACGGAACACGTGCCTACGGCCGACCATTAAATGTGTATATACTTAGTTTCAAAGCGTGATGTTAGAAAGGGGCTATGTCGTGGAAGTAGTTTGAAAAAGAGCATCATAAATATTGAAAATACTGTGATTCGTTTCGTAAAATGGGAAAAGATTGAAATATATTTTTACAACACACGAAAATGTAAGCTCATATATTTTTTACAAAGCCAGACAGTAAGCCAAGTTTTGATTCTTTCCACGCAGTTTTTCAGCATTTTTGCGAATTTTAGAATAATTTAAACTGAACTTGAATTCGTTCAAACAATAGTTGTTTAAAGCTTTCACAGTTACGTTACCAAACATGTTATTCACATTTTGACACTATCGAGCAGCTACTAGAAATTCATTTCAAATGAAAAATACTAAAATTTTAACTACAATTTTAAGAATAAAAGTCAAATTTCTGTCTTCTATGTCCGGCATGTCATTTGCTTGTTTTAAAATTGCTAAATTGTTCATCCTGCTAAAGTATATAAATACCAATTATATGAGTACCTAAATCAATTGGGAATCCCAATCTAATCTACACAGGCTCCCAAGAAGGCAATAAACATGAGTGTGTTATTACCATAATTTAGGGGCAGTCCTTCAATTGTGGGATTTATTACTTTCTGTAATAAAAGTTTCATGATGTAGCAGCATTGCTCTCTTCCTTCACGACTCAATGCAGAGTTAAGGTGAGGATTTGTGACCGAGAACGTGGCAAACATGCAAGTATTTTTGCGCATAGGAGACTCCTAATTTTTTTGTGGGTGCAGGTTCTGGTAAATTTCTGACACTTGTGTTGTTCCTGCCCTGCCACTGTTCGTACGCACACTCTTTGAGAAAAACAGCCACTCACAACTGAGTGAGACTCGGTTCTCACATGACCAACAGCAAGTAAAAAACTAGACCAGGAAGGCGCGGCAGAGTTCGCAGTTAATAAACATAAAATGCTCGACAGAGAGAGAAGTATTCAGACAATGCTCCGCGTTACCTCAGAATAGAGTCTGGAGATGAAGAAAGGCTGTTTCAATTTTATCACACTCAGCTACGCCTCCTCATCCCCAGCAGCCCCCACTGTCTCTGATGAGGTCATTTGTAGCGTAAAAGAGAACGAGAATTTGTGCGCTATTCTGCTCGAAAAAAACAAGTGCTACTCGGAGATTTTTGCGGTATAGCTCGGACTGATTCCGAAATGACGGATAAAAATGTAAAAATCAACTCAAATACTTGAAAGGTAACTTATAAACATTTTAAGCAGAGTCATACTCTGGATTCTTCAGAGATTTGAATTTTTAAAATATATTCCGGGATCCAATTCGGAATTAGGGACGAGAAAATTAAAGAAATTAGCTTGCATGTAGTTCGAAAGGCAATTTTTAGTTTTACAAAGGCAATCAGCAGTCTCAAATGTGAACAATTTATCAACTACTACTTGAATTTACCGTATGAGTTATTTTATAATCCGTACTTAAACCAACCGAATCAAGGATTTTGCGAATGCTAACCCGAGAGGAAACAGGTACAGTTCCAAGACCGTGTGGATTTCCTCTCAAGTTCAATTTCGATGTACGCAAATTAGTTCTTGAAAGCTTCATGGTGAGCTTCATGAACTCGTCCGTTCATGAATCCGGAATAGCCTGACGCCCACTTTCGTGAGTGCAGTCAGAACGCATCACCTCGAGAGCCTCTTCTCAGAACAAATTAAGGCAGAGGACTCGTCGTGCAAGACCTAAGGCTCACATCTGCAGTAGAGGGACTGACTTTGTGCCTTGGTTTATTCTGGTCAAATATGTACTGGTTAAACTTTCAAGTAAGTCGTGCCCGGATTTATTGAGCATTCAATAGTTATTCGCGATGAGTTTTTCGTGTAACTCCCATGATTGAGGGCTTATCGTCCACGTATGAACAACATTAATGATTATCTATAATAACTCAGTCAAAATTTTGCATGAACAATTTTATTCAATGATCAACATTGCTCGTAAAAGAAGTAAATAAAAATTTACCTGTTAATTGGGCATAGTTAGGTCGGAATGAAGTATGCAGTATAGAGTAAGGAGACCTGACGAAAGAAATAATTGTTCTTCAGGGGAAAATAATTGTTAATCGAAAGAGACATAATATGACCATGGAGAGCCTTTTGAAGATATAGCATATAAGGGCGCTTTGAAATGCAGGACTTTGAGCGAAGTACATATGTGCGCATCCGCCATGCTATGTTGGGTCAAATAGTAGATAACAAAGTAGGTGCTTGTTGCCCGAATTGCTGCATGTAATTCGACAAAAGGAAACAAAATTTGAAGTTAAGGTGTTGCGTCAGAGTGACAATGGTGTATCAGCGACTTGAATTAAATTATATCTTTGATACTAAAAGCAGTGTAAAGAATGGAAGAATGTAGTCCGGTAAAGTGCCGTACTTATGCCATTGCACATGATTAATATCTCAGAAGTATACTGAAGAAGACAGGTTCGTCTACGTATTGCTTTAAGCATAAGTGAGAATACTCGTAGATGTTTCAGTAACCTCAATTTGTTAACAAAATAAATAATCTTTTACTTTTTTTTAAATGTTTTGTATTATTTTTTAAATACATGCGTATTATACGTACAATATTTTCTATGACTATTTCCAAAATACCTGGAGTTATTCTTTTGATTTCTTCCATGATATTGTTTTTTAACTCATGGAGAGTATCAGGTGTGTTGATGTAAACTTTTCCTTTAAGGTATCCCCATAGGAAAAAATCTGCACGGGTTAAATCAAAAGATCTTGCTGGCCATGGAACGTCACCAAAATGTGAAATTAAACGACCTGGAAAGGCAGCTGTTAGTATTGCCATGGTTCCTCTTGCTGTATGTTGTGTCGCTCCATCTTGCTGGAACCACAAATTCTGCATCTTTAAATCTCCCAGTTGTGGCAATAAATATTCCTTTATGATTGGTTTGTAGTTGTCTCCTTTCACTATCACGGTTGCACCATCGACATCCTCGTAGCAGTAGGGACCAATAATTTTTGTCTGATGAAACATCAGACGGTAACCTTCTGTGCATGAAGTTGTTGCTAATGGATTATCTTAGGATTTTCATCACACCAGAATCGGGAGTTTTGTCGATTAACATTCCCACTGATAAGAAAATGGGCCTCATTAAACAGGGTTGGATGTCTTATCATTCGTCCGCCTTAGAAATGCACGTGCAAAGTCCTTTCTTTGTCGATGGTCTGGAAACTTTAACAATTGTGTTACTTGAATTTTGTGCAGAAATGGTTTTAAATCTTTTGTTAGGATGCTTGGCAATGGTCTTAGGGAAATTTCTAGTTGACTAGATCGTTGCCTAATTCACGTTTTCAAATCTAATGAAAGACTCAATGAAAGACGATGAATTACACATGCATTTCATACCGATGACGGTATGCCAGAGCGCTCCTTGTCTGCTGTTGGGCCGAAATCTCTGAATCTTGAAATCATGGCAATAATGCAATGTGTCGAAGACCTTGGTTGATTTAATGTTCTTACGAAGTCCTTCTGTACTGTAACTGACGATCCCTTGAGAGAGAAATAAGTTTCTACCATCTTTGCTAGTCGGCCCTTGCTGTATTTCGGCATTTCTGTGGTATGATAATTGTGGTACGATAATTTTTATTATAAACTATGGTTCAAATTTGTATCCTCGATTCAAGATAAAACTTTAAGATTTTCTCTGTCACTTCCAATGTAACATATTTTTATAGCCGTATTAGATGCGGTGTATCAATAGTTCTAAGTGGTAAAGTGACTTTTGTGCCACCCTATGTGAAATATCATATAAGGCCAACGAAAGGCACAGGAATAGGCAAAAAGGTGGGATTTATGTACTTTATAATTCTTGTAGACTCACAGGCAACGGTATAAACTAAAAAGTTACTGTAACTGCGTCGAGCGCGACTGCGCTGAATTGGTGATTTTGATCAAGTGCGGAAGCCTGATCCTAATTTCGACGTATGTAGAACGGGAAGCTGGAGATTTGAATGAATTTGATATTCGAGAATCGCTAAATGGAAGCACCTTTCAAAGCTTCCTTTGGAAGGCAGCAAAAATATTATTATTTGTTTTTGCAAATTTTCAGACGCATCTCAATGGTAATATGTTTACAATGTTAATGTTTAATGTTTACAAATATGTCTATGTAATACGCGAATATTTGTGGCTGAAATGGAACAAAAAGACTGGGCCAGATTTGATCTTCAGACAGGACGGGCTTCACGGTTGAAGCAAGAACTGATGAACTGCACTAAATCCCCAGGTGTCGAAGTTATCAAGTAAAAATGGGAGAAAACGAGGAGAGGAAATATCTCGTGGATCTCTGCTCACTTCGGATGATAAGGTTTTTTGACGAGGCGCTGAAAGGCCTCATTTGAGGCTGATTTATGATTAGCATACTTTCGTCATCGATGGACGGTATCTCTTTGAAACACGTCATCGGGTCTTGTAGAATAAATCAAAAAGTCTCATGGCCTTTAATTTAGGAATGAATTTTTGAGCTTATTCATGCATCATTTCAGGAGCAAGTAAATTGATGCGCATTTCGGACTCAGGTTTCAGTTCATCCACTTCTGTAGCAAAAGCTTCGAATTCTTTGACTCCCATCAGAGCAGAAAACATGTAATGGTTAGATGCAGAATTAAATTGTTCATCAAATAAGGCCAAAAACACTAAAATCGGTCGAGTAGTTTAGTTTTTACAATCATTATACACATTTTTTTGCGAGCTATACATTGTTTGGGACACCCTGTATTTGAGAGGTGAAACGATAATAAATCTGGTATTACTGCTGTTTTCAGCTTGCAAATTAAAATTTAAGCCTTCGCGCTAGTCGTATGAAGGGCTCCAAATTTTCTAACTGTTTCAATATTTACTTAATTACCAGCCGTCAAAATATTCCAGTCATTTTTTATCCCAGTTGAACTCAACACAACGGCGCACCTACCCTTCAGTGCGTCGCTCGAAGTATGAACGGTAGCGCGCCTGCTGTTGCTGCTGCATGAATACAAATGACTGAACGAGGGAGTCTGGGCTTTCAAATTCAGCAAATTGCAAGCCAAATCTGACACAAATCAAGTAGAATTATGCTCGCAAAAGTGGAAGTGAAATAAACAAGAGGGAGGGTGCGTGTAATTTGGCGTGAGTTGGTGATGAGATGCCGGCCCCCCGCAGGAAACGTGTGGCAAATTTCCATGAGCAAAATGACTACGAAATGACAACAAAATTGTAGGTTTTGAGATAAAGAAATTCGAACTTAGAAATCAAGCAATGAATTCTCTCGATATTTATTTATGTGGCAGGAGAGGTGTCTTGAAACTGTTGACAGAGTGGTAGAAGTAGGTAAGAATAAATTGTAATATACTCATATTAGATCTTTCTCACGATATCCAAGCGAAAAGTACTTTAACATTTGTAGGGAACATCTGAAAAAGGCGAAAACTGAAAAACAAAATAGACAGATAGGACACCGATGATATTCTTACAAAAGTTCGTTTCCACAATACCAACTTCCTCCACAAACTTCCACAACATATATATAGCAGTAGAAAACAAGGATAGAGTTTACTTAATAACAAATGTGGACCCAAAATCGCTTCTTGCAGAAAGTAGATACTGTCATGACCGTAGTCTAGCTTTTTCGCCGCCTCCGTCGATTATAAGCCACTATTCGACGGCGATATCTGCGCTCTGGGTGCCAAAATTACAGAGAATTAAAGATAATAATGACTGTTCCTGTGAAGAATAGAATATCGCAACAGTAGCGAGTCACATGGCGCATCCCTGTTTTTCATCCAAGTCCCATCACCGTCAGACGCCAATCACGCACAGGCACACGAATAGACAGCGCATTAGGTCGGTTGGATGGATGAAAGATCAAGTATTATACCTAGCACCAGTATTTTATGCCCACTATCATCGCCGTTAACCTCTCAACTTCTGTAGAGGAAAAAGAAGGCCTTCCGAAAAACAACAATACAGTCATCAAATTTCACGAACAGGCATCAGTACGTTCGTTTTAACATAAGAAAGTGAACGCTTTACAATTTCAGGATCATTTCATACACCAAACTATTCTTAGCATCTCCAGTAATTTTCAAATAGGGACTTCAACTCAGCAGCTTAGAATGGTGAAGAGTTTTCTAACCAGTATTTGTTCAAACGATTTTTGAGCATGTTCGTGGCGACAGTAGAGCCTATGTTTTCCGGTAGTTCCAGGCTCTAAAAATTTTAACCGGAAAGAAATTGAGGGCCTATGATATTCTGAAGGATTTTCTCATCAGTTTACAGACGTTATTCCTGGTACGAACGTTATAATCCCTTTCGAAGAGCCCATCTGGGTTAACGTTGTTGAAGCCATTAAAATATTTGTAGGTTTCGAAATTATTTGACCTGGCAGTCTTTTTAGTTCAAGTGAGATGAGTTTCAACCGTTGAAGACGCTGCACTCAGCTGAGATTCCGGGTATCAAGTTCTGTTTTGTTACTTTGCGCTGAATTTGCTTCATTTTGTTGATGTCTCGTCGAAGGTTAGGAGGCCAGAGATGTACTGCATATTCCAGATGTGGTCAGACTATTGCTCTACAGACAGGGCACATATCATGTCTTTTGACTTTCACTCGATGTTTTTTGCACTGAAACCGAGAAAAGGAGTCAGATTGTGGGCTGGCTAGGATTACCACTTAGAAAATGAATTCCTTAAGGTACAGTAACGCGGCAGGCGCCGCCGCCATAACACATACTTGAGTACAGAAATACTGAGTGCTCTCTGGAAGTGCAGAATCTTCAAAATACGTCAAAGAACCAACACTTTCCAGCCCCTACGGGGAGGTTTGCATACCTCGAAATTTAAGCAGTGCGAATAAATAAGGGGTATACATATTTGACGAATGAAGAGAACAAAATTCTGTTGAAAGTACGATTTAAAACTCCTCTAGTCGTAATTGAGGCATCAAATCATGTCAAACGATCAAATTTGCACATATTGACAGCCAGGATTCTAACACTCCTTGAGTAAGTTCTGCTCTAGTTTAGAGATTCATTTCCTAAAGTTTTAATTAACCAATGAGGGCGTTTGAGGGCCACCACTCTGATCACGAGAAGAGCCCTCGCATAAGTGAAGATCATCCATCACTGTTCCTGTTGTTCACAAACTTGTGTTCTGTGACGCAATAATTGTGTTACAGCACTTGTGTACTGCTGGATTAATTATTAACATGAAACGTGATGCCTTTCTCGGGATACGTGGCCTGAAGGAGATGAATGATATGTTCATTTACGCTTGGTCGAGTGAATTAATTGATTTTCACAACTGGGATGCGTCATCTGATAACAAAAACATCGAGAAATCAATTGCAAGTTATTATGAAAGGAATTTTTTACAGAAAAAATAAATGAAGTCTGAGCAACTTTGTCATCAAACAAAATAGCATCCATTGAGACGACTTTGATGTAAACTGTATTTTGATAAACAATATGTTAATCTCCAATTAACTGCAAACTTGAACAACTATTACATTCATGATGACTCGTGCTTACTCATCTACAAATATAGCGCACTCATATCAGCATTTGCAAAAGAAAATATAAACAGGTTATGATGAACAGGTCATAGTCATAAACTCAGTTATAAGTTCGGGAACATATCAATCAACCCTGCGGAGTTATTGAGGACGCTAAAAGAAGGTAGAACGAACAAAACATAACCAAAAAAATAATTGTACTCATAATTTTAGCCAAACTGGGTGGCATCTGCGTACATGTCCCAACCTAGAAATATGCACGAAAAAAGCACGCCTGGTTTGTGAAGTAACTGTGAATAAGTTGCACGAAGTGAATGAACTCATCGCCATTGGAATCAAGAACAAAAAGCTCAAGAGAACTGCTAGACACACCAAGTTAGACCGTGAAATGCAACTGCTGCGTCACAGAAATCTGTTCCAGTCGGTGAGAGCTCGCGTTTAATATCAGAAGTGGACTCTGCAAGTTGCCGATTCAGCGAAATTTTTCCGAGCGTAAGAAAGAAGCAGAATAATTTTATACAACTCAACACTGGAGCGCAAACTGTTCGCTTTGTTTTTACTGTTTTTTTCCATTGTGGCGAGATGACAGGAGGGCAATAATTTTCCCTGACGCCATCCACATGTCGTTGTGTGCCTACAAACATTGGAAATAATTCCGCGAGTTGTGGAGATGGAAGTCACCCTATATAGTGCCCCAAGAGGATTAAAAAACAGATTGAAGTCGTTGTTCGCGTTTTATGACAATGCGAAATAACGTCAATATCAAACTATACAACAGTAATATGCGTGCTTTTAATCTCTTCACAGCCTTGTATTTTTCGTACTGTAATCGTGCATGTATTTTTTCATTAATTTCCAGGTTCTTGCGTCGATTTTAAAATAGATTTTATTCAATAACTTGACTTTAGGACCTAAGTGCCTCCCGATTTTAGTAGCGAAGTATACACAGAAGAAGTCGTCAAGACGTTCTGCTCGACTGCGAGGTGCCAGGGGATAGCCTCTGTAGAGACGCCGGGTGACTGTAGCATGCAGCTCGGTGCAGCCATTATTTCTAGGCTGACTGCACAAGCTGCACGTAGATGCATGATGCTCAGGCTGAAGACGTCTCGCCCAAGACCGCAATTTAATACTTTAAAAATTGTAGGGACACATTAGCCCCTATTTAATTTTTGCTTGACTGCAGTACATCAATTCCATTTTCTCAACTCAAGAAACAATCGCTACTTTTTCGAACGCCAGCCAAGGGAGTATTGCGTGGGGTACCACGGGAACTCAGCTCAGAGTATTAAAATTAATAATTGTATCATTTAGATACTCTAAGTTAGGTGCAAACCACTAAGTTAGGGTTAGATATGAAGACATGTTTATGTATATGTTAAGGAGGATTCAGAGGACAAATTTTCAGAGGCTACGCTCCTATGTTCAATTACGAATACGACGCGCAAGATGAATTTGAAATTTAGCTGTATCTCTCGGAATTCCTTTTTCTTGAAATCTGAAAGTATTTTGGGAAAGTACTTCTTATTGAACGCCTTAAGGAAGAACTACTACTTTACAATTCAGTGAATAACTGTTTGAAATGCAGTTATCCTAATGTTGCGGATTGACGATTGCAGAAAAATAAAATTTTATTGAACAGTGAATGAAAATAAGCCAATTTCTTGTCCTCCTTTGTTTAATTTTCGGGTAAAAATTGATGGTCTCAAGGTTTTTCTTCTCCGTTTTCATTTTATCCCGTTTTGAGTTCTCAATGGTTGGCTAAGTAGAGGTGATTTATGTGGTGAAAAAAAAAATATTATTAACATAAATTAATTAGAATCTGCACTGAACTACATACATTGTACCTTTTACGTTTAGTACAAATACCTTCCACTTCAAAGGTAACATTTTTTACATTTTCACTGGACTAACAGCGGAAATAAAATTGATTCGGGACAAATACGATAAATGCTTCGGATCTACGACGACTTTTTATATTTATACGAGAAAATACTGATTGGTTTTCAAACGAATTCGATTTCAAGTCCCCGTATTAAAGATTGGTAAAATACCAAGCAAAATTTGCGGATTCTTTTAGACACTTATATGGTGCTTGTAGGATCCTGTTTCCTTCCCTATGCTTTACGGAATTCTGTGGATAACCGCGAGCACCATCGTACATGGGAATTTGAGGCTGAATTTACTTTTTCATGAGAAGCACTCTGTAGTTCAATGAAAAACTGTTTTCCCTAGCCGGGGTCGAACCCTGGCTTCCCAGCTGAGAGCCTGACACGGTACTACATATACCGCGGAGGCCTACAATCGTGGCTAGTAAATAGCTTTTTCAGACAATATTTTACAAGGAAAAGTTTTCACTTCGCTGCATCAGACGTTCGAGGGAGTGGTGTCCACTATGGGGATGAGTGCGCATTCGAGGGCAGGTTGAACCGTTTTAAATCGGGGCTGAACAACTCAGGTTGCAAGTGTTCATGAAGGTTCAAGCTACAGTTCTGGGTGTTTCAACTTGTTTTCTGCTTTAAATCTTCCTTTTTCACTAAATTGTATTGAAAAAATGGCTCTCAAACATAGTTAGAAAGCCAGCGTAATAGAAATTCTCCTGGTTGGCAGTACACCCCTTATACAGCGCTATGAGGGGCGAGCGCTAGGTTGGTTTGAGCAAATCCGCTCTACAGTCGTCCCACGCATAGAGCGGTATCGATTAGAGCTAGCATCAAATAGCTCGCAAAATATTGTGCCATAAGAAGCAAATAGAGTGTTAAAAGATAATATGAAAATCGAGCGCCTGTTTACTGGGAACAGATCTAGCGCTTTGTGATGGGGACAACTGTACTACCAATGTTCTGCAGTTGTACGAGTCACCCTCTCTTAGAGCATGTCCACAGAGTCCATAAAATTCCTCAAGAACGAGTTCTAGTTCCGGTATTCCTCCAGATCCACTGTAATTGTTCGTGTGCCATTGAGACGAGCCTGGCACATCTGCAACTGACTGGCGGTACTCGGCGGAATGGTACGCTTGATTCAAGACCCCTGATTACGCGTGTTAGGTGTCTAGCGCCATTTGCCGGCATTTGTAATGATTCAAGGTTCAACTCCGCTCGCACTGATACTCAGGACGTGCAAATTTGAGTTATGCATCGTCGCAGAGCCATCAGCTGCTACGATGTCTGGCATTTAACTGTAATGGAGTAGGTTAAAACTTGATAGGTTGAACTCCAGGCCAGATTGACTGACACGTAGTTTTTCTGCACAACGATCGCGCAGGACTATCATGATCACAATGGTAATTAATAAATACTGTTAATAAATACTGAATGATTAAACTGTTAATAATTTGTGTATACTTTTAGTGAATGATGAGCTTTCTTTATAACACAGTGGCTTGATTCCATGTTGTAAAGGCAGAATTACAAGTGGGTACATCTCAGTGAGTGCATATTCAGTAAAGTCTCAGTTTGTTGTACTTTTATACTTTCAGGAAAATGTTCTTCAGGATTGGAAAAACTATCTTTTATGACAAAATTAATTTAGCAATGTTCTCGTAGAACCTACAATTTCCAGGTTCTTTTTCAGAGAACATTTTTCGCTGTGAATGAAGAAACGCTAGCAAACACCGAAAGATACACAGTACTCGTAAATTTTTCATGGGAAAACTGACGGCGCTTTTCTCCACTCGCACAGCGAGAGCAGCGTGTCATTTTAATGGAAAACTCGCCGTTGTGAGAGGGCACTGAGGTACGGAGACCATTCTGGAGGGCGTTAGTGAGGAAAGCAAGTCGTCAAGGAGCGGCGGCGACTGCCACAGCAATGAAACGCGTCGCGCTGGGGCAACATGCCCTCCTCCACGCTGCTGACGAGACCTGTTTAGTTTTTAACTAACCAAGATTTTCATGGCTTTGCTATAATGTCCTAATCTGTGCTTTTTGCTTAAACGATAAACCTTTGAGCTCTTCGTCTTGAAATGTCGATACCAGAGTGAAAGGATTCTAGGGTAAAAAGTTATCAATACCCGAAAATGTGTTTGCGATTATTAATTCCATCTCATACGAATGGTCGTTCATTTCGCGTGATAAAATTTGGACCGATCTGGAGAGGTTTGTTGAACGAAGAAAAAATCCCGATCCCAAGAGAGAGCTTTCTCATGCGATTTTTAATGAGTAAAATTTTAACCTCGATTAATTAGTCAATGAATGAAACTATGAAAAGATTGTCTTGACTTGGGTGTTGTAAGTTAATTTATAAAAGACGAAGTGCATGCCACTCGACTTCAACTCTTTGGACGAGGAATCACAATACGCTGATGAATGCTTTTTATTTCACAAAACTAAGTTTCGTAAATGCTGCTGAACGATCCTGCTTCAATTTTGGAGCGAAAAGTGCAAAAAAGCGAGCGCACGTAAGAAAGAATTAATTCATATCACACAAGAATAATTATTGGTTTTCTGGCTTCAACATCTGAACTTCGAGCATCTCTCTGACCCAGAAGCTCGTGTTTTTCCTGACGTCCATGTGAGAGTCTTGCATTTCGCTTTGTGCTCAAAAAGCTGGAAGCACATTTGTGGGGGGAAAAATTTATTCTTTGCTTTCTCCTTTCATTGAATGAAATCTAATTTGTGACGTCACTACAAGCGCGCAAATGTGAAGTTCGAATAAGAAAAAATTGAGGCCCCAGGAAACTCTGGGAAATGCAGAAATGACGATCTTTAGTTTTTGATGGGCGATCAATTTTTTATTGTTTCAGATTTTTCTTTTTCATAAGTCGAGCCAACAAAGGTTTCATTTCGAACAGAGGTTCGTTTAAAGAAAAGAATGTCAAATTCGGCCTGTTGGCTCAACCTGTAGAAAAGTGTTAACCACAGCAGCAGTGGGTAGAATCTTAGAACTATTTATTAATACCTAATAATTTCTACTTCATTACCAAGCAATGCATTTATTCCCTAAAATTACTTGAATGAATCAAAAATGTGTAAGCGTCAAGTCATTATTGAGGTCATCGCATAGGGGTGTCTAAATCGAATAGATTCTATTGGACTTAGCTGTCATTGCCCATTTGGCCGATGGTGTGTTACCACAGTATGTGTATGTAGTCGATGTTGACCGTGTGAATACATCAACCACGGCATCTAAAGATGTCGACAGTGACATTTAACCATTTAAGCAGCCAAGTATGACGAAATCTGCTGCTTTCGACACTGGGACACATTTAATGAACTCTGTACTGATAAAATTAGCCGAGATATTCACACCTGCGCTAAGCTTGCATCCACACACTGATGAAGGCGTAGGCGAATAGGTAAGGAAACATCCAATGCGATCCATGATGAAATCTCTTAACAAATGGATATCAGGGAAAAATCGAGAAACATAGTCGAAATTAACTTCAAACATTTTCCCTTCAAGCCGAAGAAGCACCAGCAACACACAGACCTTCAGAAACAGAAATGAGAGATCCAGGTTCAGCTTCTTCTAAACCTCCTGAAAGCTAGCACTATGGGATGAGAGATTGTCTTCTCTGATGAAAAGATGTTCACAGAAAAAGTGAAATCTAATTCTCAGAGTGACAAAATAATGGGAAAGCAGCGAGGAAATACAGAAAACTGGCCTCCGTTTTGGTTTGGGCGATTTAATTCCCCCATTTTTGTTAAAGAGGTCACAAAAGTGAATTCAAATTCATAAATTGATGAAATTTTGAGCCCTGTCCTTCGTGAAATAATGAAACAGTTTGAGAAAAACGATTTCACCCTTCAGCCAGACGGTGCGTTCTCGCAGACGTCACAAAAGCTCAGGAATAATGTCGAGAAAATTTTTCCAAGCTCTGGAGCAAGGAAATGTGACCTTCACCTTTCTCAGATATGAACCCTTGTGTTTCAGCATTTGAACCACGCTGGAGGCTGATATTTATGCATTGCCCTATGTCACTGATGACAATATGAAATGTTTTCTCAAGAAGGTGTGGGAACAAACCGAGCTAGATATGGTGAGTGCATGCACAGCAAATTTTCCAGGGAGACTTCAGAGAGTAATCGGAGCAAAAGAAGGGCCTCATTGAAAATTAGACCCCGACAATACTTCGTGATATTACAAATTGTGTATGATATTCATCCCTATTAATTTTTCTTGTTCTTCTATCGAAATATTGACAATTTATTTACTCCGGTACTCTTTCCGTACTCTGTACAGAGTGAAGTTACTCTCAATACAGTTTTAATTTGAGATCCACCAAAACTGACTGACGAAATGTGTAAATGACGTTCTTTATCTCACCTCCAGACGCAAAATAATCATTGAAGTTTTGTTCCATTGCTGTATCAACAAAAGAAGTGAAATGTGATACCAAGAAAACATGAACATGTTATGGGTCAAAAATTTAATTCAATCATGCTACTTGATAAAGGTAGCCATCCTGAGGCCTCAAATTTGCTGAGGCCGCTTTAGGAACGACGAAAGATATATTTGACAGTCTGAGGGATTTTCGTAGAATCGCGTTCCAACTTTAAGTACGTTAAAAAGTTGGAACAGGAATTTTCGCTTAAGACTTGTTCTCCAAGATACATTGGTGAAGTAGTCAGAAGGACTTTTTCTTCTGGAGAAGAGGAGTATTTTTCTTCCTAGCCTTCGCCTTATTTTTCAAAACTGGCACCCAGAACAAGAGCTGCGTGCCAGTTATGAGATCTTTTAGCTATAAAAAAGCGATCCTAACTACTACTGGAATGAGGCAGTATTTTGAAACCCTCCAGCTCATAGCAACAGAGGTTGCAATAAATTTGCTTGAGGGTTACATTCCCGATAAGATTCACTCCGAGTCAGTGAATTAAAAAACAGGGATTTTTCCAGACTCCCGCTTTTCCATGCACGAGCCCGAATGTGATTGTCCTGGTGATGAAATGCGAATTTTCTGGCGATGAATTTCGGTTAGGGCTTGGAAAACAAGGGTCGGGAACAGGCCGACTAATTACAGTTGTGGCAGATTTTGCATTTCTTTCCTCTTTTTTCCAAGTAGGCTGTAGGGAGAAATTATTCATGTTGGAGTTTGTATGGAGACAATATTGTCAAGGCTTGACAATATTGCTACTGGTACCTCTGCTTCTCGTTCTAACTTCTGAGGAACATTTTTGGGTCTGTTAGAAAGTGTTTCGTGGTAATTTAAGGCCTTGAGTTTTGGAAGCCATAGAATGAATTCAGCTTCGACTGATCTTACCTTGCCAATTTTGTTATATCAGTCATTTCCGACGAAAATGATAATTAGTTCATTTCGATGGGTTTTTACGTGAGGGACAGCCGGGTTCTATTAGACGCATTTCCAAAATCATTTTTATTCTTACTCGTTTCAACCCAAAAATCTTCGCATCCGATACTTAAAATCCCCCATTTTTTATGTAGTTCAGCAGAGAAAACGTAAACAGCGGTGAGCTTATGAAATTACATAGACTATTACCACGGGATTTTCAAATTGAAAACTAGCATCTTGCTTTACCATTCTTTCACGATCGAGGCGGACTCGAGCCAAGCCTACTTCAGTGCATCTCCCAGGCAATAAATGCCAAGGTATCGAATTTTACGTGTTGAGTAGACTGGCAAACACTCATTATTTATTGAATGTAGAAGCATTCGTTTTGGTTTCTCTAATTTATACCAAAACTGACTGCTTTCCAGCAGTAGATGCAGAAACAAAATTCTCGCGAATAGTAGTAAAAGACTAAGTTTTCTGAGGCAAGAGATTTGCAGCAAATGCAAAAAGTTCGAGCATATTCGCAGTTCGAACTGAACAAAGTGAACAGCATTGGCGCGTTGGCTGCCCGTGTTTTCTCTCCATTCGACGCGCAGCTTTCGCTCGTTTGTGCTCCGTCGTGATCAAGGAGCTGAAAACAGCAACAAAGCCGCCAGCGCGAAGCTCGACTTCCGAAAGCAAAGAAACTACCGTTCGATTTTGACCCTCGGCTTCAGACAGAAAACAAGCTCGTAATGAAAGTGAAGCTTTGCTTTGGAAAACCATCAAAAGAGGTAGTGTTTTCTGTTTTCCAAAGGTAATAGAATCAAGAACCTTCCTTTATCCTATAGAGATATCTCATGAAAATCGTTGGTATTATTAAAAAAAAGTTAAAACTTGCAATGTCCCTTAGTTCCATATTTTCAGGTTGTGCCCATTCGCCCGGGACCCTCCGTGTAATTCGAGTACTAAAATACGCTCGTTAATTTGCAGGTAGTGTCGATAAAACCGAAACATGCAAGATTGAACGTGCCAGACACAGCAAATTTTTAGGACCTGCGTTGGATATTTTTTCTTTTTTGGCCAGGCTAGTCATCACTCCTACCGAAGCCAATACACTCCATATACATTTTACTGCGAAAAGATTCTAGCACTACAATAATTGCATTGCGTTAAAAGTATAGGTAGTATTTTTATTTGGACGTGTTACTAATGCCCCCTTTTCTAAACGTGCGATGTTCAGAATTCATGATTTTTCAGAAAATTCGGTGTCCTGCATTCATCGTGTATTTATTTTCAGATGTTGTGTAAGAAGAAAATGAAAAAAAGTGCCCGCGCAGGTGTGTCTCTTGAAGAGGCATACCAAATACGAGCAGGCACTCGTACTCCGCCATTTTGGTAACTCAATATTTTGTAGTCTTATCTACGGGTCTCATTTATAGTTGGATTTTTTGTATACAAACCTTCGTTCTCACAAAATTACTTGAGAATATTTAAACTCTAAATAAAATTTGGAGTGAAGTACGGGAAATGTTTTCTTTCATCATCGGCTTGAGAACTTTTGAACGAAAGCTCGGAGTGCAACTTAGATTTACTTCTTATCTCCTCAAGAGTCGCAGAGTTGACTTATCCCGCCTTTGTTTCAGAAGCCTCCAACTGAGGAGGAGGGAAAGCAGAGCTCCGAGCTTCCAAACTTGAACGCAGAAGAAGAAATCGATGCGAATTAAAACTCATCGCAAACAACCGAACAAAAGGCTCCTAAACAAAGTTAGAGTGTTATTATTTCACGAATATACCCAGGAAATTGGAGATTTTAAGTGATATCCTCCAACGACTAAATGTGCAGCAAACAAAGCGAACAATTGATGAAGGCAGACGGGAGAAATAGGCGTCATCAGGGAGCAGCATCGAGTACGTGACGAGGTTGAGGAAGCGGGTCTGGCAGGTCCGAGTCCATAGCAAGTCGTGCCAAGGGCTTCCACGGAAGCCTGAAATATGACCTCATTTACCAAGAAACTTACGAACCCGACGTTCCGAAATGAATCGAAGGTAAATTAGCGCCTCAGGTTGGGGAAAATTCTCTGACAACAGCCAGTTAAATCTTCAAATCAAAAGTTTGTATCGAAGATTTCGACCTTATGCGTCTTGAAAAAGGTGACGAGTCTGCGTACAATGAAAATTGAGACAAACTTATACGGCTATTGACGCGTGCTAGTGCATGGTATGATGAGAGCGTTTTTCAATCAGTGATTCAGGTGCTAGATTATATGACTAGTGTGTACTTAGGAAAAGGTATTTTTTTGCATCATGTTTTATTTTTCACCATAGCTTAAGATTGTCGACGTTTTTCATTTTACTTTTTTACTGTTGCCAAAGCCCTGTACATCAGTCATAAAAGGTCACATAAGCATTTTAGACAGACAAGGAAAAAATAAAAACGAAAAATGAAGAAAGGAACAAAAGCGAAGACGTTCCTGCTCAATGTCTTTTTCACGAGACGAGGCTTTCACAAGAAAGACAGGGGAGAGAGAGGAAGGTTCCGACCACACGATCAGCAGAAGACACTCGCAGACACCTTCGCTAATTCGGCCGTGAGTAACTAAGAATACCGAAGAGAAACTGTTTTTTAACCTACGCTCCGAGTAGGACAGACGTTACAGGCACGTACTCGTCCATCCCTGAGAGCTCAACAGCCCTAAATTTTCCCTAAAAGGAAATTGCATCCCTGAGAGCTCAACAACCCTAAATTTTCTTTAAAAAGGAATAGGAATTTCTCGCTGACCGCCATTGGACGACACGGTACATCGTGCCTTTTTGGAGAATATTCTGCCACATTTTTTCAAGGATACAATTTTTTTTATAGATATTCACCAAGTGTGGCCATCAGCCAAAAATGACGTAACTCGATTAAGGTCCAGTTTATATTTACAGGACACACATATGCGATGTATTGACCATTTGTTCTATTGCTCCAGTGGTGGGAAACACGGTGCCTAATTTGCTTCTATAGATTTCGGAATTTCTTCACGAAATCACCTGAACTATCAAACTATTGTGGGTATAATCAAACTTTATTTTCTGCGAATTTTGATCCAATAACTTCAATTTGTAGCCATTAAAATATCATTTAGGGCTCGGCAGCATTGTAAAAGTCAAAGAAGGCCTCTGGCGATGTAGATGAACAAACATTCACTTTTGTGAACCCAAACGATAATCAGAAAGTACTTGGAACAACATGGACACGAAACACGGAAGCCATTCGTATCGTAGGGCTCAAAGAAAAGACTTTCCATGCGTCGATGTTCAGGTGAGACGAGCCTCATCTAGGCATGAGAGCGAGAGACGCCCTCGGCAAAGACAGGAGGCAGGAGGAGAAGGAGGCCAGGATTGAGGGATCTGTAATCATGTAATTTGGGGGCAAACAAACTTGACCCGTGGGATCTGTCGTCGACGCCATAGCAGTCAACCTCTTGAGTGCGTAAACATGCAGAAATGCTCGGCCTCGCCTCTCAAATTGCGGCGCCTAACAGCTGGAGCCTCCAGATGGAAATTGTTGAGCCGTGCAAATATGACCGGGAAATTTGCCAGAACAGTATTGAACCGTGAAGGATATTGTCTGGTGTTCTCGCAGAAAAGTATCCAAACGTGCAGGAAAAGGCTGGAAGCTGTACCAGAAAAGGATTTAAACGTACAAATAAGGCTAAAAGCAGTACCAGAAAAATATTTAAACGTACAAATAAGGCTAAAAGCTGTACCAGAAAAGTATTTAAACGCACAAAATTAGCCTGAACGCTGTACCAGAAAAGTATTTAACCATGACATCCTAAATTTTCGCAGCTGGAAGCTGCGACAGAAAAGTATGGAATCGTGTAGAATATTACAAGTTTTCTTCGAGAAAAGTGTTGAACTTTGCAGGATAAGGCTAAACGGACTTTACAATGAAAGTGGTGAGTGTGCATGCAGAGAAACGTCGCTCTTCTGTTTAAAAACCAAGTGATAAATTTTGTAGAATAAGCGTGAATCTAAGGAGCATTCATTCGAACCCGAATTCACGTAGAAAATACTTGAAAAGAAAATAGATTCCAACCTAAGGAAAATCCGCAAGACATCCAGGCACATACAGTATAAAGTAGAGTGACTTGAAAAACAAACAATTTAAATTATATTCGAAGCAATTGCGACAGCAATTTAAAATGAGAATGCGTTGAGATAAAATATTGGGCAGAAATTGCAAAGGCGCAAAGTTACGGAATGAATCAAAGCAAGCAATGGTAGGCACTCTACTGACTCCAGCTCCAGCTACACCACGGCACATTGGAGAAGTGATTGGTGTGTTAGCACGCTACTGACTCCAGCCCCGGCATCACGGCACATTGGAGAAGTGAGAGGTCGTGAGTGACTTAGATGTCAAACTTTAATTGCTCAGTTCGACGAAACTGAAGCGGCAAACTAAGACTCTTTCTTTCCTGTTCATATTTGTCTATTATATTTTTTTTCAGTACAGGGCAAAATGCAGTTTTATACTGAATCAGACCCTTTGGTATCAAAAGTTGAAATAAACAAAAGCAGAATGCTTTGTTTATTTCGTTTAGTTCGACTGAAGAATATAAAGGAAAAGATTTCAGAGAGAAGTGCTTGTGAAAATATATTTTAGTACAGGGTGCGCCATAAGTAAGGTACCCTTACCCACGACGATAGCACTGATACACTGAAAAACCTCTGCACCCATTGTGGTACTAGTGAAATAATAATTTTGAAAGGTGTAAATTAAGGCCCGCCCTGTACATATAGAAAACTCGTATTTGAGAATTATTTTTCATTCAATTCAATTATTCTTCCAGTTCCTTGACAGATGAGTGTGAAAAGTACTTTTAATTAAGAGTGAGTGAAATCTTCATATCACTTTAGCAGATAATATAGCTTCAAACGATGCAAAGCATTGTTCATGATTAAAAACATTCAGCTTTTTCAGCGTGAGTCGACCGAATCCCAAAAGTACTTTTTATATAATTCAGAACAAGATATTTGGGCGCCGGTCTTGAAGTGGAGCCCAAAACTCGTCGAGAACAATTCTTCACGAGATCGCGCCTCCACGGCCGAGTTAATTGAACAAATCCTTGGCAAAAATAAGTACAGAAGTTGAGCTAGTGTGGGCTTCAGAACTCGTTGTTGAAGTTCTTCTACAAGAGCTGAGGAGTTTCTGCCCTAGGATATGTTATAGTGAGCAGCGCAGTTTGGCCTGAACATTGGCATAAAAATCCGTCTTGCTATGGAATATTCGTCGCTTGGATCAAGCGTTTTGTAGAACAAGCTACTTGTTATTCATATATTATGAATGGATATCAAGTGAATGGATGGCTCGTAAAAAGCTCGACAAATTAAAGAGCAACACATATACACAAAAACAGCCGAACATAACAAGTGCCAAAATGATCTTCCTATTGTTAATTCGTACTTGAAAATTTGTGATTATAGTCACAAAATTATCTTTAACGATGGAAATGATTACTCGATAATTATACAAAACGATAACGATACATAACGATAGAAATGAGGAGTAATTTGTTAGAATCAGGCTTGGATCTTTCGCCAGCCTTTCGCAGGATATCCAGGAAAGGGGCTGTCTGAATATTCCCGTGACTATAGCAAGATTATTTCTGTCCATGGAAGAGACAAATTCAAGATTAACTTGCCTAAGTTAATTTTCAGTATCGGGCTTTGTTTTAAAACTTCTATTTAGAAAACATATATCCCCAGAGACACTAACCCGGGGAAGATCGAAGTCAATTAAAAGGGCAGGCCAAGGGGGTTCGTATGGAAATGAACCGACGTGACTTCCGACGCGATTTCAATTAACAAACATGCTTAGAAAACAGTAATAATCTACTTATTAAACTAGAAAACAGTAATAATCTACTTATTAAACATTACCTCCACATGAAATTAACGATGTACAGGGCGCGTAAGGTATGTGAGGACTCTTATATTTTTGTAATTTAAAATAACCCGGTAATAATCAACGTATTTTTAACTCAGGAGGTCTCATCACATATACAACTAAAACTAATGAAATGAAAAAAACACGCTGTAATAGTGTCTATAGAAGCAAAACACAGCAATTTATAACTTGCAAGATTTCTAAAAAGTCGCCAGATCTTTCGTTTGCAAAGTTAGAAAGGAGCTGAATGAAAACAATGGAAATGAATTGGCCACGAGCAAGAGAGAACAGCATTGTCAACGCTCTGACTCACTCAGAACACCTGAGTTTGACAGATGAGTGCATGGCATGATCGACTAAAATCCTGGCAAGTCAATGCGACATCTTGCCAAAGATCTTCAAGTGTCTGAAGGAACAATAGAGAATGTTGTTCATCAAGACCCCGGATACAAATCATACGTTCTTAGGCGAGGTCAGTTTATGTCAACGAAAAATCAAGAGAGTTTAATGTGTGCTGCTTTTCTAAAAGCGCATCAGGTGTCTTCAGATACCGTACGCACCCACTCTCTTTTCCACATTTTGTTCATAATTTTTGATATGAATTACTTACTTTCGATCAATGTCTCCTCTGTCGTACAAATATTATGAGCTCTAAAATGTTTCATTCTATTCAGTATGTGACATTGGGGTACAAGAGTTGTTGGCTCATTTGTAAACTCTTACAACTTCAAGCTCTTTCAAAGAAATTCAGCTGTACAGTAGATTTCAATGACAGAAACTAGTGTTACATTAGAGACTAAACGCTTTGTGTACTGTAATTCCTATAAATGCTATATTTCTCCATCATCTGAAATGTTTACCTCCCAAGCCCCTCTCCCTCTCACCCCAGCATCTCTCCCCCTCACCCAAGCACCTCTCCATCTCTACCCAATGTTTACCACTCCAGCACCTCTCCAGCTCTCCCAACGTTTACCTCCACAGAACCTTCCCACCTTTCCCCAACATTTAATTCCCCATCACCTCTCCAGCTCTCCCCAACGTTTACCTCCCCAGGACCTGTCCACCTCTCCCCAACGTTTACTTCCCCAGCACCTCTCCTCCTCTCTCACGTCATTGCTGCTCACTCATCTGTCCCCTGAACCTTCTTTTTGAGTTTCCACCCATGTCAACTCACACTGTAACCACCCCGACTTTCCGCATTGGAAATTAGTTATGTGGTAGGCTTCAGGCATTAGCTCGCAGCTATGGTAATTTTCTGATGTATTCTGGTAGTTTTCCGCAGATTATCTCTATGGGCAACAAATTTGCTGGCGGCTGCGTGCAGATCTCAGCAGTAATGTCCTAAAGGGGACGTACAACCGCGCCATTGTGCTCCTACTGCACTGCCACTGCGCTACCACTATGCTGCTTGCCAGTGAACTCTGCGAAACGAAATGTACAATTTTTTGCAACTCCTCATCAGTCATCTTTTTATTCGTTATTATTTTTCAATCTCATTCTTAATCATTACTCCTCACAGTCCTACATCTCGTTGCTTTCATCAAGCCAATTTTAATATCTTGTCAGTTTTAAGTGTAATGTTTACGTTTTTGGCAAATGTTATGTTGGGTAAATTTGCAAGTCTCTATGCTACCGCTACTTTACAGTCTGGGTGAATAAAATTGTCATTCCTAATGCTTTCGGCAATTTAATCAACTCAAGCCCATAAGAATGAGCAGGCCCGAATTTTTACAAGTATTGTAAATTTAAAGATAGTCATGCCCATGTTTAGACGCGTATATTAAGTAATATGTGATAGAAGCAATTATATCGGGGATCCTAACGGTCCTTGAAAGCAGAATTCAATAGGAATTTTAAGTTTTAGTTTTTATCTCTATCACATCACTTTTCAGTGCCTTTTAATTGATTCTCAGTTCAGTCTCATCGTTCTTATCCCCATCTTTTCATACGGCGAAGATGATGTTGTCCCCGTGGATTAATTTCAGTCTCTCCCAAAGGGTCATCATACATTTTTCGTGATAATTTCAACGGTGCTTAATAAACTATTTTCCAATTTCAGCAGCACTCGACCGGTAATGAGTGCTTGAATAATATTGCTTTAATTGTAATCTTGTCACCTGATGGGCGCGCAGGATTAGATTTATTGACGATGATAGAATTAATCGTATGTAGAAAAGAGAGCCCGCTCAGTGTTTGGAAAATTATTGAATTGAAATAAAATGCTAGTTCTAAAATATAGGAGATTAAAACAGCGCATTGGGCAATGGAGCCATGTCTGGTGTGGTTAAGTTCGAATGCATTAATGCATATTTTGAATCATCATGTGTCATGCAATCTTTCAAGCGTTATCAGACAAACTGAATACTGAAAAATTAGTCCAGCGAAGCAAAAATATCTACGTCACTTCCGAACAATGAATGTGATCGGAATGAAAAATTTACCGTGTATGTCCTGCAGCCATACCGGCGTCACTCATTTTGAAATTTTTGAAGCTCTGTCCAAGTCTCACCGAAGTCAGTTTACTTCGTCATTCGAGCTAAGCGTCCCGTCTTACCTCGTCGCTCCTGCACGGGCCTTCACACGTCCTCAGGCCCTGGATCACAGCGTGGCTCGGAAGGTCCCTTACCTCTCTCGGACATTCGGTATTCTTACGCCACTTTAGCTTAAACTCCTCATTTTCCAAGCCTCCCCTAGTGCTCTTTCTTTACTCTCACAATGTCTCATTCCCACACTTCACATTACTTATTCTTCAGACAGCTCCCTCATCACAAACAGCTCAACCTTTTTAATTGTTAACTTTTGGACCCCTCACAACGCCCATTTTCGAGAACTCTGTCATCACTGACGCTCCATTCTAGCCTCATCGCGGACCCTTGAAAACTCTGTTCATCACTCAGCAGTCGGAGCTCCGTCATCACTTACCCCTGAGGCCTCCACCGTCGGTGGCCACCAGCCGCAGCAAATAGTGCGGTGTGTGCTCACGGTCGAGGCAGCACAGGGCCGTGCGGATGCTTCCAGTGCTGGGGTCCACGGAGAAGATTGGCTCCCGAGAGGTCTCGTCTATCACGTTCTTTTGCAGCGAATAAACAACCACAGCATTTTTGCCTTCCTCTGGATCGTCAGGATCGTTGGCTATCACTTGCGCCACTAGCGTGCCTGTGGGAAAAGAGAGTACAACGTAAATAGGCATAATTGGTCGGGGAAATCGTTACGAGTACCCGCTTGGGTGTGGGGTGCTGTTTCAAAAAGTAATACGGAGAGAAATATCTTAAGTGACTGTGAAGGATTGAATTCTCGATTAAAGTATGGAGGGAAGGGAATTTATCGTAGAAAATAATAGTATGATTTTGAAACTAATCGAGAAAGATTTGTCTAGTCGAGGTTTTTTATGCTAGGTTGAAAACATAACGGAAATGTATCAGTCAACTTCTGAGAAATATTAATAGAGCTCATTAAGATAGATGAGTAATAAATACACATATGACAAGTAGCTACTCAGAAATATATTTAGTCATATGACCTTGAAAAGATGAAGAAGATCTTTCGCGCAAGTCGGAGTCAAGAACAAATCTCTGTAAATCTCGTCTCTGTAAGTTCACACGGAGGAACATTTAGAGCGCGTCTCAAGCAACGATAGCTCAGAAGTTGTGAGGATATAAAAAGTCATAGGAGCCATAAAAAATGTTTAGAGGAAGCTTGAGGGGGCACTGAGACTGGCAAAGAAGAAAACTGTGTACGGACTTGAAGAACACGAGGACTTGAGCGGAGTTTGAGTGGCTCGTCGTGGGCCGCGAGAGCGACAAACTTCTGGTTCTGGAGACGTACAAGTTCTGTTCAGAGTTTAAGTACTTTAATTTATTTTGTATTTCACAATGCGCCAAAAAAATCTGCTCTTTACTGCAAGTTGTACTATGAAACTCTCAGCAAGGCTTAGAGAAAAGATAACTGTCCCCGACTAAGAAAGACGGAGCGTTTCATTCAGAAATGATCGTGGCATTTATTCTCAAAATGTACGTAGAGAATAAACTCTTCTTATGTACCACGAATTTCACAGACACTTCGACAAGAATTTTCCTATTCAAACTGAGTAAATATTTGAGTAGGAGTTAGAGAAGCGGTGGTCACGATGAACTCAGAGAGCGTGAAATTAGGGAATAATTTATCGCCTCCTAACAGGAGCTGTTCTCACTGCAAATTGTTACCTCTCAAAACACGACGATGATTCTCTCGGTTCTTGAAATTGGCTAAAACCTGAAAACAAAAACGCACGATACAAAGCCTCCATAATTAGCTCTACCATACCATGAATGAATGTATAGAACCGAACAGTTCTAGTAAAAGTGAACTTCACTGGAAATTTGGAAACAGTGCTTGAGTTCGTATGAAAAAATGATTCTTCAGGGCATTTCAGACAAATTTCTTAATCATCTGAAAACAAATATTGTATTTTCATATTCAGATACAAATGTGAATACGTTTGTTCAAAGTGTTCATAATAAAGAGAAACAACTCATTAGGTTTTTTTATTTTCTTTAAAATATTACGATTTACTCTGCTTCGAAGTACGAGTATACATAATGATGGAACTGATTAACTTCCAAATATTGTCTTTCTTTTATAAAAACTTTCTCTTTCTCTTTCCATACCCATCGAGTTATTTGACATGCAGAGAAACATTTGATTCAACTAGTAAAGTCTCATTATCACTGATGTAAAAATCTGATAAATCTGTGGAGACAAAGTTTTTTAAAATGAAAGGAGTGTCTTCGATCTCCTAAATATAACAATAAATTATACGTATCATGTCCAATATACTAAATCCAATAAATTGATGAAAAATTTCCGTGAATTTCTGATCTTTATCTCTATGGTATTTTGCTAACCGAATTCTAGAGCATGGGGTAAGGAAGGAAGGCAGGACCCCTTGTGTCTCACGGAGGGTCAAGATTTGATGGGACCGACGTCCTATGTAGATGTCGGACAAAAGGCTGTGCGGCTCTAGCTCTTTGAATCCGGCCTTCTATTACGAGTGCATCCGTTAAATTACGGACAGAAATGTCTTTTGGTGCCGGACAAAACAAAAAAGAGTCATTGAGCTTCAAGGAAAAAGCCTTACTAGGTGTTATTTAACCCAAGGGTTCAGTCATGTACATCGTGAACTGATGTTCACGATGGCTGAAGCTCTACAGGTGTGTACTAACGCAATCGCTAACACACTAACACTCCAACACAATCACACTAACACACTAACACACTAACACACTAATACACTAACGCACTAACACACTAACACAATCACTACCACACTACCACACTAACATACTAACACAATCACACTAACATACTAACACAATCACACTAACACACTATTACAATTACCCAGCCCACTAACAGGGGTGTACTAACGCAATCAATGTGAGGCTTGGAAACTTCTGGTCAATCGAGGAACTTTTCTTTCACTGGTGAAAAAAATGTTCAAGTTTCAGTTTGTTCTTTCTTCCACCAGTACATTTTGTACCATAAGGCCAAGTTAAGTAATTATCCCTTGTGAGCTCATAAAGTATCAAACAGAGAATTGTGTAGTTCTTTATTCAAGCGCCAGCAATATCCATCACTGCTGGAAACTATAGCAGTGATCTAACTGTGCCGACAATTGAAGTGTTACAGACTTCCCTCTTATTCAATAGGGGCAAACTGTGAAGGGTTCTCTTGCAAGAGATTAGCCTGCTTCAATACTGCAGGAAGCGAAGATGTTCAAAGTTGAATTTCTTTTGAAATTTGTCACTTTTTTTGAACTGAAATACGTCATTTAAGGAAACTCATCGATATTCTTGAATAAGGGAGAGTTCATGTAGGTCAGAAATTAGTTAGCACAGAGTTTGGCGCCAAATATTTTATCACTGCTAAGGGTATAAAAAACTATTGCAGAACACTCTTTTGTGCGCGCTTGTAAACCATTTTTTTTCTGGCAGGTATACCGAACACATTTTGTTCAAGTGTTGCAGTGACGAAAATTTCGTATGTCTTTACTTTTGACGTGATCCCACATTGATGGGCAAATAGGATCGACTGGTATAAGAGGAAAATAAAATGAGATTGATCGGTAATTCAGACTAAATGTCCTATTATTTCAAAGACCTGCTGTACATATATTGGGAGTACTAGATCTATCAGTCCAGACTGTTCCTTGAAATCTTTGTTTAATAAACTACACAGCGAAAGAAGAGCTAATTCATTTCATTACGAAGTACCTTCTGTGGCGCTTTCTTTGACAGACGTGGTGACGTTGGAGATAGGAAAGACTGGAGCGTTGTCGTTGACGTCTTTCAAATTGACGAGAACATCTGTTGTAGCGTTGTAGTGTCCATCTGAAGCAGTCACTTTAAGGTGCCATTGTGCTCTCCCTTGCGGCCCATCACGGTCCAATGGCTGCGCAAAGATGAACAGAGAAAGGGGCTCTAAAGCATCAAATTGAACCTTCTGGTTACCATGCGTTACAGTCTTTTTCTTCCCATAGCCAGCGAAGCATAAGGGAAAGACCAGGAGCTTGGATGCCAGACGCCATCAGATGACGTTGTCGATTGGAAACGAAATTTTTAATACCGATTTGAAGACGAACTCTTGTAAAAATTTCTCTGAAGGGTAATTACAAAAACGGGTTTAATTTGGCTACACTTCATGAACATACCCGGTATTTTACAGCAATTTAATCGCTACAGGAAACCAACGTTCACAGGTCTAGGAACATATTTCTTCTTCTGTATTTACATACACTGTATGTATAAAATCTTGTGTAACTGCGTGACTTCATAGAGCATACAGGGTTTCAAGTTCTCAAGAAAATTTTCATAATGAAGTTGAATGTATTTACAGGCTGATAACTCAAAATAAATTTCCCAACATTTTAAATCGATAAGCCACTCACGAAATTTCTTCATAGGAAGTTTAATCCTCCTGCTGTCACCCCGGACGCAGCATAGCAGACGCTGTGCGTGGAATTACCGGTTTTGGGTTATTTGAAAGCGGGGCTGAGGGGGGAAGTGGTGGCTTTGATCAGGGAATTCTGTATTTCAATTGATATCAGAGTATTTTTCGATTTAGTATTAAGATCCCATCTTTATTTAATTGGAAGGAACATACGGAGGAGTGCCTGTGGAGTGGATGTGTCTATATGTGTAAGTGTGACGGCAGCATGCAGTTTTGCGTTTGGTATTACAACACTCCAATAGTGCTTCAGACACAGCCAACATTCAGGTGTGTCCCAAAAGACCAGCCGCTCACCAGCCTCCCCATCTCCGTCAGCAATTAAAGATCATTCTGAGGCCTACAGCCATCATCTAAAAGGCACTAAATTTTCAACCCTCTATAGAGCAAATAATGAACAAAATCTCCGAATTTTGGAATCTCTTTTCATTTACACCCATAAGCCCCCTTGAATAAAGATCTAAGTGCCGCCAAATTACATATTGCTCCGACCTGCTAGCATAAGTCTGCATGTGTGTTTGGTTGCGTGCAAAGTACGCTTTATATAAGGGTGTCTAAAAAAATGTATTCTTCACATTTAAGTGCTAAAAAATTTACCCCAATGAACTGATTTTATCGTACTTGTTCTCATGGGATGCAAAAATTTATTTTCTATCCCACTATTGCAGAAGTTTTGCAAATTAAATTATTTTCTAGTCTTCCTAGTTTTTTCTACTTTAGTCATTTCTCTACTTCTAGTCTAGTAATACATTTTCTCTACTTCCCATAGCAGGTTTCCTTCACGAATAATTCGATTTAGTGTCTCTTTCCAGATTTTCAGAACTAAAATTTTTAGTCCCATGTTATCAGGCCGCCAAAGAAGCCCAACATGCGACTGATTTTAACATTCGCTTTAAAATACTCAAATCCTTAAGAATAATCTTAGCGTACCTTACCACACTTTCCAACCCGTAACCCTTTTTGAACAGTCGGTTTCAATACCCTTAAAGTCCAATAAATGTTCGAGTGAATATATGCAAAAAAGAGTTCAGCGGCTAACATGACGGCAACGAAATCATGAGGTGGGGACAAATCACGGGAATCAAATCGAATGGAGGCCTATAATTGGAGTCGCAGTCACTGAATTAGCGAGAAGCCCTCACTGAGGAGGACTTCAAAGCGCTTCCCTAAGTCAGCCATTACGGAGTCGAAGCTCGACTGCGGCCATCACTTGCCTTGCCAAGGTCTCCTAAGGACAATTAATCTCCAGACAAAGTCTCGTTACGAGGAAAAAGAACGCAGCTGCCGGAGTGGCAACTCTCCGCTGCTCTCAGAAAACTCGCCTAAGTTCTTCTCAAAAAGACGGGCCAAGTTTCTCCTGCACAACGGACTCGCGTTATGCGATTTGGCCGCAAACATTCTCTGGAAAGAGTACCTGCAGCGCAGCCGTGGGAGCGAAGGTTCTTCAAAACAAGGTACATGAGGTGGCTTTTATGAATGCTAATGGAAAATTATGGCTTGCGAAAATTGTTGGGCCAACACGCTTGCTTTTCACTGAACAACTGATGAATGAATCAGTTAGTGACTGCTACTTGGTGCTTCTTCGTTGAGGTCATGTGTACTTTTGAGTGGATAGGACAAGTAATTTTTTACTTTACATGTGAACACAGTAATCTAGGTACTTAGTTTCAGAGTACTGTTAATGGGAACTATTAACTGACTTGAGTGGTGCTTCAGCTTATGAGTTAAAGAAGACGACGACTCGATAAAATTGTTCATCTTTTCTTTTAGTGACTGTGAAGACTAAAAATTACGCATTCACAATGACTTTTCATTCGGAACGAATGTTTCGATATTTTTACTTGAACAATAATAATTTATTTTTCTCTGGATATTCTGCATGATATTATTCAGCAAAATAATTTATTTTCTCATTCTTCTCAGCCCGTCTCATTTAAAGTTTGAACGATAGGACTTATAAAATTGGACACTTAATCTCCTCATTACGATGAAATAAAGAAATACTCTCGGAATAAATGTATTGCTGCTGAACGAATACGAATGCAAATATTGACGGATGGATTTTTTGCAGTACTTACTGCCAGACCATAAACAGGAAACTTTATCAGAGGGTCCGCCATAAAGTTGAGCAGCGTAGTGGGTGACCGCAGGAACGAGAACACTTGTGCAGCTCCTTGCGTTCTGTTAGACTTGTTAGAAATTGAATGAACGACAAGATTCTAAAAAGGCTTCAACTGAGCCTGGTTTTCACGGCATTCTCTATTTAGACCCGTGCATATGCTGTCACAGCTGCGGGGAGAAGCCGCATGCTGTAAAGATTTGTTCTAGCGAAGGATGCGTCCCAGGAGACAGATGACCAAAACTACAGGGCGTAATGAAAAGCTCCTAAATCAAAGCGCGATCTTTTCAGATCAATTGCAAATTGAAAGATTTGTCCTTTAGAAAATGCTCGGTATGTAAATTATAGCTACCGCGGTTTGTTTGAAATGAGGTAAACTTTTTAATTGTTAGGAGACTTTGGTTAAAGAATATAATACGAATAGATTTGTTCTCGCAACACTTACTTATTACTTACTTATTTCCTTGAATATTTTCAATTTCTAAAGATTCTATTTTTCAAAAATTTTGTCACTGCGGTAATTTTTGTTCACTTCTTTGCATTGATATTTAAAAGCTGATATAAGATAGTAGTATTATTTTAATTTGAAACTAAATCTCTTAGGCAGTTCCTCCGCTTGTACTCCTTTCGAAAATTTGTTTTCTTTTACATTTATATCAATTTTCATACAACAGAGTGACATGAATAAAAGAGATTCAAAATACACTTCTTTCAATAATACGAGTAAAATGGTTGAATATGAAAAATTTACGATGCAAAAATTTCAATTTGGAAATAACTTGAAACATCACACGCTCATCGAATGTGCATAGGTTTGAGCACACAATTCTGTCAAAATGAACAAACTTGCCGGCTGCTCGCGCCAAATATTGCAATGGGAGCCCGAACGGGAATGTGCTGAGCCGGCGGTGCCCTGGTGAGATGCTAATGCTCTTACGCGCTAGTTCTAAAGCCACGCATATGATCGCCTATTTAATGTGTTACAGAAAATATTGCAGGGATTGAAGTACTTTCTTACTTTACTCGTTGCTTTCAGAAAAAATTTTCATACCCTGTTTAAGAAAAAGTGAGACGAAGTTAGCATTTTTTACTATCTCATTTATATTATGGATTAGATAAAAAAAGCTCAATTTAATTAATCTACACAGAAATAAGAAATTTTGCTCAAATATTTTCTCCAAGTATTTGTCGCATTTTATTATGCGAGACTGTCTACTCTAGGGGGATTGCATTTATAGAGAAAAAGTTCATTTTTGAAATATGTATGCCAAAGTTATAATGCTCAGAGACAAGATTTCTTGTAAATGTATAAATTCATAAGTAATTAAGGTGTGTGTTTTGGTCAGATAGTTGCATTACTATCTATTTCTGAGAAACTTACACAGGTCTCACAAGAGACAGAAGAGCACCTTTCTGAAATAGATCTAGAATGAAGAATATGTTTTTTATCTAGCCTCTCTTTTCGCAGAGCAGCAATTCCGAAGAAACTTAAGAGGAACAAATAATCGTGATACGCTTCGTCGAAATATGAATGTTGTTATTCAATGAAAAATGAAAAATATTGGCATCCTGTCTAGTACACATTACTTGCGCATCTTCACATAACAGATCGTGCACTTAATGCTGTGTTGAAGAAATGAAATTTGACTACAATACTGTAAAATGCCTACAGTTGCCAGAGATCTACCTAATAACTGGCAATGCCGTGTTGGCGTTGAGCCCCTCAACTACATCCACTGAACCATCAAGAAACCGCGTCTTGAGGTGAAGTCCTTTGTGTCTCAGTGTAGTAATGACCCTTACGCGCTTCTAACTACAGTCGAAAACTAGGCGCAACACTGGAAATGAAGTGAGAGGTGCAGTCGATGCAGGTTAAACATAATAAATCAATGCATAATTGAACTTATTTCAATTCTTGTTTTTTGCTACTTTTAATTGCTGCCCGTCGAAACAAACAATTCATCACCATCGCCGAGCTCCTCTACGCGTAGCTACAGCAGATCGAGGCCAAATACAGATTGCTTTGAAAACAACCTACGCTTGCCTTAATTATAGCGCAACTAAGGGTCTACGCAGGGGATGCGCTCTGCCTTGTTACGCGGAAATCATTTCAAATGGCGTAAGTTGAAGGTTGCAGTGATCTTTCTTCGCTTTGAACTTTCGCCTTATGAGTCCACAGCAGCACTCGCAATTGCGATGTAATTGCTGGCAATCATTTGTTTATTCAACAGCTACAATTACAGCTTAAATTCTCTTCATGTATGTATTTAAGGTCAAGATAAGACAAAACTTTTCTCCCTTACAAAATTAATTAATCAACAACTGCACATCGAGTAAAACTTATTAACCTATGCGAGAAAAATAATAAAAAATATGTTTTTCTTCGTCTATGACATACTGTTAGTAGACTCGTTAGGTACGAATTGAATTGGCAGCCAAACCTTCTATCGAAAGATTTGTGTTGGAGGATAATAGCCATATTTCTGGTTCGAACAGGTTGCTGTACCTTGCGACCCTCTGCGTTGCAGTGGAGGAGGCGCAGAACTTTCGCACTGCTGCTGAGACACCAGTCCTCTTGTATTCTGTTTTTGACCTACAGTACTGAATTTATAAGTAGTACAAGGAGCTCCCGATATGTGCCTTACTTTTTTATTAGCACGATGTAATTTGGATTGACAATTTTTAGTTTTATGTATCGGAAATGCGTGTCATAGACTCATTATCGATATTTCTCGATCCATTCTGAATTATTTTCACGTTCTATTGCAAAAACATTGCTTGCATGTTTTCCTTTAATCCACTAGTGTCTTTAATAATGTTCACGATACCACTCTTTTAAAGTTAATCGACGGATAAGTATTTATCTTTAGGCCGCCAAAAATCCCGTCAAAATATAATATCGAAAAGAAAATAACATACAAAATGTAAACATTACATTTTCCCGAAGGGGATTTGTGAGGAAATCATATTGGAACAACGGAAATTTACATATAAAACTATTCAGCTTCATAATTTTAAAAATTCCCCAAACGACAAGAAATTTGCATATAAAACTTTTCATCGTTTCATCATTTCAATACAGTGCCGAACGTTAAAAAATTTGTATAAGAAGCTGCTCAATGTTTCGAAATTTCACCAAAACTCAGTATGTCACAGTGTATGCACCCAACTTCCTAAGTACTTTTGAGATCATTGAAAAGAGCCGGTTTCCTCAGAAGCCCTTGCGCTGTAAGACTCAGGAACCAAGAAACCAGAAACGTAACATAAAAAATGCACCAAAATCATACTTGAAAGCTCGTCTAAAATTTTTCGGATATCCATACTATTCACTTTGCTCTGGACGACTGGATGGAAAACTTTCCAAATTGTTAAGAACGAGGTTTTTCTCCAGCAAAGCTTCACTCTCCAGAGCAAGTCGATTCAGCTTGTGGCAGAATCTGTGAGAGCCATTAATTAATCTTCGAGCTACGCTCTTGATACCTTTAAAAGTCATGAATTCGTTGTATTGTCTCTCGTGGTTGCGAAAAGGACCGAGCGCTTGTACGAGTATTTACAATAAATTAAAAATCAACATCCATACTGTCGTTTTGATTAAAAAGTGGTCGCCAGCTTCAGACCGTTGAGACTGCTGAGCGGCTTTGCTGTTCCATCAGGAGCAGCGCTGGAGCTTCATTAGATCACTCAAAGCTCCCTGTTTTTTTTTCTGGTAAAAGAACTAACAAATCCAATTCTTGACTGAATCTCAAGAACTGTACTTGTAAAAATTTGAGGAGGCGTCTCAAGGTGCAAATGTTGAATTTATTCTGTCTAATCCATTTGCTACTCCCAAAGCTCTGGTACTGAAATATTCCAAGCAAAGAATTCAGTACATCTCCAGAGAGTAATCATCGCTAGGATTTCTTTTGGCATAAAAAATAATTTCAATTAATGCAACGGCACTAATTTTATTCCCCTCGCGTAGATGAAAAACGGATCTAGCGTGGTCTCTCTTTATTTATTTTACTATTTTTCTAGGGGAACCTGTAGCACGAGTGAGAAAAGGTGAGCGAAATTTGAAATTATTTATATTTCGGACTAAAACTGCGGGCAATGGTAATTTAGGAGCAATGCAATAATTTGAAAATACATAGTTGAGAAAGAAGTTTATGGAGGAAAAGATCGGTACATAATGAGTACACTTGCGCTAACTATGTAGTAATGTTAGACAAAGTGAAGAGACGTGAAACACTAATAGTCTAAAATTCTAACTTCCCGTCGCTAGAAGGTTGTGGTCAGAAATCCTTTGAGCCTGACACTTGAGGGCAAGAGATTTAAGACTATGGATACACGCTCAGTTATGCTTGAAGTCAGCAACGTAGGAAGCTTTGTTTGGAAAATATGATAAATTCGAAGCGCATTTCGCAGCAAAAAAAAAAGAGGGACCTAAGGGCACCGAAATTTGAGTGTGGCCAAAACAAGGGCGTCCAGAAAAATTTCCTTGCGTGTTAGACGCTTGTACGAGTATTTACCATCGCCGTATTTTGAAAATAGTCGTAGTTGAAAATAGTAAGGCGTGGTTTATCCAAGTTAAGTGATGGGCCGACAAAGAAGGCTGGGACAGATCAGTTGGGCAGAGACGTCCTCTGAGCAAGGTGAATTAGGCTACGAAACGTCATCGCGTAGGAGTGAAGCGAAATTATAAAACGTAGATGGTGTTTTCTTTAAAAAAAGAATAAATTCACGCTCAATAGTGTAAAAAATTCGTACAGGTTTATTAAGCAAGTAGAGAATTCGAGTCAAAGTGAATGCAGTGAGGGACATAATGGGAACAACCAAAGTAACTGCGCGGGAAAAGACAACGAAGTGAAAGAATTCTGAAGCAGTACTTCTCGGTGCAGTTGGCCGTGCTGTCAGCGATTATCCGTAAGTTTTAGTACTCAAGTTGTGGTATCTGCGGGCATCTGACCTATGCGGGCCTCCATCGCCGCACATCTCTGTTATCGGCCTCCGCGATCACATAACCTGAGACGCGTTACAGAGCGCTGGTCTCGCTCCCTCGGCAGGTCAATGTGAACGCTGTGGAAACTTCGGCTATTCGTGTTCATGTGTGGTCACGGGAACAGCGTGGTCTCCTGAAGGGAAACGCTCAACTTGGAAGATAAGTTTTCTACATGAAAATTGTGATTTCTTCCTTAAAATGGAAATTATTATTATTTTGAACTCATATATCGGGCTTTTTACTTTGCGCATCAAATAATTTTTTGTAGATAAAGAGATCCTGAAACCTCCGAAAAATGTTATCCGAGTTTAAACGAAAAATGACTAGTTTTATTGGATGTTCAGTGTTTAAAAAACTATCTTTGGGGTAAAATACCGGGTTTTCAATGAATAGCATTTTAAAGTTTTTTCACCCATACGCTTCAGCAATGATGATAAAAAACAGATTGTCCTAAGAGTTAAAGAAGTATTACACAGTGCGGACTAGTTGTTCGCTAAGGAGTCACTTGTACGCTGCCCACAATTTGTCGCTGACGATTCTCAAGTGAGTGGCACAATCATTCATTAAGATTTATTGGTTTTTATCTCGTTTAGTTCGCGTGTTCAGGCGGGGATAGCCATCCCTGGTCGGCTTTGGCTAGGTCAATTTTTCAATTTTCCAGTCACTTGGAGCTTTAATAGTCTAGATCAACGTTTCTTGACTCCGGAACCCTTAGACTCTTCAAAAGGTCCTCAAATGTGACGCAAGAGCTAGTGAGATGAGCTGATGCACTTTTAAATTTTTATTTAATTTATGTACTTAATATTACTAAACACGCTCAGAATATCCTTAATAAAGGTGATTGGGAGAAGTTCGCTTAAAATAATTTAATATGAACGTTTCAAGCTAAAAGGTTATTTATCAACAAAATCTCGAAGCAATCAGAAGAAAAATCTGATGAACGAGTTACAAGGAATTGTACGTAGGTTTTGTCCCAGAATTTTCCATTCGTATCATAGTAGTTAAAAAGCGAACTTGAGGGTTTTTCTTTCGTTTCAAATAAGTTTTATCAACCGGTACGCGATCATCCTTTGTTAATAATTTCAGTCGTGTGCATAACGCATCGCAGTATATGGGTTCCACCCACAGAGCTCGATATGTGAAAGTTGCAGAGCATGGCGGCCTAATGTCATCGAAAAATTAGATTTCATCGAACTCCTCTTGATTCTAGCATCCGTCAGCGTTGTACAAGTGGTTCCTGCGATCAGGCGATGGGCACTGATGAATTTAAAATATTTGACGCGTGCTCATCCAACTTTAATCTGCGAATTCTAGAATCCATGTGCATTTACATGCTCAAACCCTCTCTTAACGAAATGTAAAGTACGTCCCCTTTGAAAATAGTAAACTGTTAACTAATGCGCATTTTTAATTTGTTTTTATTTTAGCTCTCAAGTCCTTAGCTTCCAGTTCTGAATAAATTCTTATAATTACTCTCTTCGCTGTAGGAATTTGTTCATGAGTTTTTAAACTTGCGACGTTCAAATTAGATGATTTTAAGATTTTTTCCCTCAATCACCTTTATTGCAAATTTGCTTCCCCAAACAGATAACCCCCAAAAATAATTTTGGTTATTGTAATATTGTTACAAAGACACTATCATATCCAACCTATTTTATTATTAAACACAAGGGTTACGCAGGGAAGAAAGGTTGAGAAGGTTGCTTTAGATGGTTCAGTGCGCATGCATTCTGGACCAATCGACGTGCATGAGAATAGGTTCAATGCGCTTGCATTTTATCATTTTCTTTACAGTTCTCTCAGTTGTGCGTTTTATTAAGTCCCAATGTTGCACTCCTGTTTATTGTGAAGCTTTCATATCGGAATACTCGGAAGCCAATTTTAGAGCGCATGTTGTTGCGAAAAATTTTGAGGAAGATGATTCCTTTTGTTAAAGAGTTGATTTTATTTTCGTCTCCGCCGCCTACTGAATGAGACGAGTCTTTTACCTTCATCAATTGGGAAACTTGAGAGTTGCTCTGGTGCAGAAACCTGTTTATTTCATTTTGTTCCCGAGTAAAAACTACAATATGTAGAAGCACATTTGTTTACGAAGCATTTTTCCATCCTGTCTTCCATTTTTTTAATGAAATCGAATCAGTGGTATAAATGCAAACTCACAAAAGTCGAGTTCAAACGACATCAGAAACAAAAATATTGACGCTCAAAGAAACTCTCAGAAGTGCATAGATGGCGCACACCTGTCGTCAATGGACGATTATCCCACGAACAAAAGTTTTATTGTGTCATGAGGATCATTTTAAAAATGCAGGTCAAAATTGGCCGAGTGGTTCGAGTTGCAGAAATAGTGCTTCGCAGAGCAACAGCAGCAGCAGGAGCAATGCGTAGAAAGAACTAGTTTAAATCTCAACAATATATCCAATGCGTATAAAGAACTAGCTTAAATCTCAACAATATATTACGTCTCGAGGGCTCAACACCGAGCGTGTGCGAGCCGGAAGCTCTTCACACTCGGCGAGTTGTGCCAGTAGTACACGTGTATCCATCCTGAGCTTCAATGCTGGAAATCTCTAAAAAAGGCTGCATTTTAGTGGCAGCAATGATGGCGATAAATGATTTGAAAAACAATGTACTCATAAGGCTTAGAGCAAATGACGTGCTAATTAGCGTTCAGCCTGTACGACGCTGTGTAATAAATTTTCTTCATTACGCATATGGCAAACAATTTATTAACGAAACACATTAATTTCGAGGACTTGTTTTATAAAGTACCTCTGACAATAAAATCAAACGTTTGGCTTCTTAGCTCCTGGCAGAGAAAAGACATTATTAAGGAACATTTTATCTGGAGCTCATTATTCATTCGTTCAGACTCTAAGATTTTTCCTCGTCACTGACCTGCTTTGCTGCTGACGCCGGCAGCGCACAAATATTCCGGTTCTTTTAGCGACCGAAAGAAGATTAGTACACAATCGGCCTCCAGGTCTTACGTCCGCTTATTAATTTAGTAAGTCACTGAACTTAAAATTTCATTTAATATGATTACAGAAATTGCAGACTAAATTTGAAACCTAAGCTAAGCTAGTTTTTGCGAGCTAATTGACATGCAAGTGTAGAATATTAACGGAGTGATTCTATCAGAAGTGGAATTTATAGTTTAGAATCAGATGTTATGGTACTGTTCGAAGGGCTTTAATTCTCATACGTATGAAAACATTTTTTGAAAGAAAACTTAATAGAATGAGGATCAGACGTACTAAATTCAATAAGAAGAGGAAAGTCAACAGGAGATGAGAGGCTTTGATACTATCCAATGCAAAAAAAAAAATGAGTAGCAATTACGGTGTATCAAATATGCATCAAAAACTCAGGTAAGGAGGCATTAAAAAAAAGCTACAAGATGTTTCAAGCAATTCACCTCCTGTGAACCATTCTTAGAATAAAAAGAAACGAGAGAAGCTCTCACCAGCATGACGTAGACCGTTCCGTTGTGAGGGTCAACGCTGAAAGCTGGCGTCAGCCTGGTTGAAGGGGTCGGCTGGGGCCCGGCCGGTGATTGTGATGTAGGCGACGGCGGCGGTGTCAAGGAAATTCCCACGTGATCCAGAATGGAGTCTGCTACCAATTCTGCTGCCTGAAATTTTTTCTCAGGAGCTCCAATCTGATCCGGAGATGATTCCAAACGAAGTCTGTTCTCTTGTAGTTTTCCAGCTGAGTCTCTTAGTTCATTGGTGAGAAAATGGGAGTGGAAATGTTTTTCCACATTCTTGTGTATTTTTGGTTTATTTGCGACTGAGTCTAGCTGGAGTTTATTGTCCTTGCCTTCCTTTCTCCGTGTAGGATTTTGATCAACATTGGCCCAAATACTGTTATGGTCCTGTGATTTCTTCAAATTTTGAGGTAATGAACCCGAAATATATTTACTTCCGTGCACTTCTGGTGCAGATTTTAGTCGATCGTCAGTAGACTCAGAAGAGAGTTGTTCCTTGAGATCGTTGTCTTCTTTCCTCGCTTGCAGTTTACGGCGGACGGAGTCGGACGCACTTCTTTCTGTCTGATGCATTCGTTCCGTGAATTCCATCCCGAACCTCCGAAGCTGCGAGGGGTTTGGCGTCGAGAAAACGGAATATGAGTTCATAACTTGGTTTCCAGCGCGGTGTACGTTTCCAGAAGCTCGTCCTGTTCTGTTGCGGGTGGGCTGCGTACTCAGGTACGAGCTGTTGCTCACCCTTAGCCAGTCATCTATGTCAAACGTAGAATATTTCTTTATGTGTGCTAGGTAGTCGTCGTAATAGTCCTCCGGAATAGTGTCTTGAGAGTCGAAAAAATCGATTGCATTCTCTTTTGACGTGTCGATAGGTTTTTCTTGTTTTTTGATCTTAACGTTCTTTTTCTTTTTCTTGTAGGCGTAGTGGGGAATGCCATCCCCCGATATGGAGTAGTGAATGTCGCCCCAAGGTCCAGCGTCCCAATCTTCAGCATGCACCTGGAAATATCAGAGTGCACTCTCACAGATATTCCTCCAAACTGCCCATGTGGTTTGTTCCCACTACATAGTTAGAGAATAATTGCGATTAGGTTGAAATCGTTTTGCATTTTCCCCTTTATCGTCCAAGCGGGTTTTAAAATCCTCTTTCATGAGAACGCTGTAAGTTTTTCGTAACGAGCTAAACGCAGCATTATTGAATAAACATGTAGACAGACAACGGGCTGAAGCCAGTTTTGTACAAAACTAAATACAGCTGTGCCGCCAAAATAAAGTGGTCGGTAAAGGTTAATTGGACATGTAAGTTTTATACCCGTTGGCTTTTTTCGACTGGCTAACTCACATATCGAAAAATAACTATATTTACTGTAGCAACACCTCATAGGCTCCTACGTACGTTAGCTAAGCGAGTCGCTGAACTTGTTGAATCATCTAAACCAATAAGTTAAGGTTGATTAACTTAGCGAAGTGTCCATTTAGCCAATAAGCTGCTGCTGACTCACTTTGTGAGCATCTCAGCCAATGAGATGCCGCTAACTCACTTTGTGAGCATCTCAGCCACTAAGCTGCCGCTGACTCACTTTGTGAGCATCTCAGCCAATGAGCTGCCGCTGACTATCTTTGTGAGCATCTCAGCGAATAAGTTGCCGCTGATCAACTTTGTGAGCATCTTAGCCAATAAGCTGCCGCTGACTCACTTTTGAGCATCTCAGCCAATGAGCTGCCACTGACTAACTTTGTGAGCATCTCAGCCAATAAGCTGCCGCTGACTAACTTTGTGAGCATCTCAGCCAATAAGTTGCCTCTGACTCACTTTGTGAGCATTGCAGCCAATAAGCTGCCGCTGACTCACTTTTGAGCATCTCAGCCAATGAGCTGCCGCTGACTAACTTTGTGAGCATCTCAGCCAATAAGTTGACTCTGACTCACTTTGTGAGCATTGCAGCCAATAAGCTGCCGCTGACTCCCTGTGAGGTGTTCATTTTGGCCAATAAGTTTTAGCAAATTCATTGTTTGAAGACTCATTACATATTAAAAGAAAATAGCCTAAGTACGTACATGTGAATTTCCTTCCATTCAATTTTGACAGATATGAGGATGGAATAGTTTAACCGTTCAATGATAAAAGGAAGTTTCAGAGAAAAGGCTTACTATTAATAAGAAAGTTTGTGAAGTCAATGAGAAAATAATTCTGGGCCTCAGCTACATAAATGTTAAAAAACTTTGCCTACCATGATATTTTTCATAATTTGTTTTTGCTAACTTGAAAACATCAGAGCTTTAAATAGTATTCATTTTTAATGCTCGCTCTAAATTCCAAAATTGGTACATCCGCGTTGTCATAATTCATGTCTGAGAAGCAACTGGCATGTATATGGAATAGCATCTTAATTTCTTGTTCTAGAACATAAAGTGCCCTTCAAATCGCGACGAAACTTGTTACTGTTAAAATACATCCCCGGATGACGAGCTCGAAGTATTGGAAGAAGAGATGGTGCGACTGACTTCCACTGTAAGGCTCTATGAAAAAGAAACTGTCGAAATGAAGTAAGTCATCCCCAACAAAGAGCACTAGATCAATTCCAGCGAACAACCGCTTTACAGTCGTCCTCGCTTAATTGAAGCGGTATCAACTAGAACGAACATCCAATAGCACGAGAAATACTTCTATCATAAGAAGCGAATAATGCGAGTGATAAAAGCAAGTACGAAGATAGAACGATTGTTTGCTGGAGCCGGTCTAGCGCTCTATGCGGGGTATTACTGTACATATTTAAGCCTCTGTGGAGGTGTTTTACGAGTATGAAAAATATGAACTGTTTAAAGGAAGTTTGGTTCTATTCCTCTCTCGCATGTACTACATAAAGCGCATTTAACTGCAGGTTATTTTACAATAGGCTCTCTTGTTAAAGGCCCTCTTACTATGCTCTCTACAGCGCTGCAGTAAACTTTGCTGTTATACGAGTATAGACTTTCCTATTGCAAGATCTCGTAGGCTAACTCCACAGCTACAGACTTTCCTGCTACAGGCTGTTTCAATACAAGCTCCCTTGTTACAGATTCCATTTCACTAATCCTTAAGTCACTTACATTTTTCTCCCGAACGCTCATTTAACTTTACCCATCTTCTGCTGAAGTTTAACCTCGCAACCGTGAACTGCTCCACTTACCTGCAGCAACGCCTTCGGCAAATGTCTGTCGTCCTCCTCGGTGATTTGAGTCTCATGTTTCGCTATGGAGAACGTTGGCCGATGGTCGTTTGCATCCATGACGTGGACCGTGACTTCTGCTTCCGCTATTCCGATCGCAGTGATCGCTCGAACGTTCACGCTGTGCTTTAAAACCGAACAGAAAAAAATCGCTGTATGACGTTTTCTTTGAACAAATTCTGTCGCGATTTTAGAAAGCTGTATAAAAAGTTGCGGTTAAGAAACCCTTACATTTATTTCGAATTAATGTTGAGAATTAGCATTAATTTTTGTCTACTAACTGATTAGGGCGTACAGCTTGGTTCGGGTTAGAATAAATATATTCTATCATCACCTGAGAGGTGGTCAGGTAATTACAAGTTAAAAAACAATCGTAATTTTAAATTTGAATGAGTTGTGAGCATTTTAAGAGTTCAGAATTAGCACGAGGGAATACCTTAATCTGTGTTAAATAATTCGGAATGAGAGATTCCAGAGGCAGAAATGGGTTAGTAAAGATCAAGAACTTAGATATGATGTATGCAACTATATAAATACGTCAGCACTACAACGCACTTCTTTCTACGTGTCCAAGTTTAACGAATGAATATCAATCTTATCATCATCGACTGCACATCAGGTGGAAGTAGCAAATTTCGTTCGGAATCGATACCATTTTGAAGTAACTTTTAGAGTTCACCTGACCCCAGTGAGTTCACCCGGCCTCAGTGAGTTCACCTGAACCCAGTGAGCTCACCTGACACCAGTGAGTTCACCTGACCCCAGTGCGTTCACCTGACCCCAGTGAGTTCTCCTGACCCCAGTGTATTCACCCAACACCCTCCTTGGATGCAGGTGCACTGAGCAGCCAGTGCGGCGCACTGCACGACCCAGTCTGAAACACTTGCTATCCCAAAGTTTACTGTACATTTTTTCAACTCATGCTCCATACTTTTTATCAAACTGTAAAATTAAATTGACTGTTTTAAAACCGCCGGGTTCGAGAGTCAAATAAAATGCGACATGATACAGTGATTTTTAAAGTAAGTCAGAAGAAATTGTTAGGGACTTGAAACATTTATAACTAAAGCTCCCCGCACATGTCATTAGCCTGAAGAAAAAAGGTGAAAGAGAACGCTTTATTACTTTAGATTAGCTCGTTTTCAAAAAGCTCCTGAATTTTGCAAATATATACATTAGAAGCAATTCTAGCACTTCATCGTGTTGGGCATCGGAGGCCCGAACTCGTAGTGAGCATTGGAGGCCCGAACTCGCAGCGGGCATTGGAGGCTCGAACTTGTAGTGTGTGGTAAACCTAAAACTATATTTATTTCGTCACAGCAACTCAACTTATAGTTACGCATCTGGCACAGCTTCGGGCTGCAAAGGTCCAGAGATCTGATCAATGTATGAATTAGGGTCTACTTCAGTGTTCGAGACGGCTGACGAACGCATTGAGACACGTTTTAATAGCTGGACGAAATGAATGGGCTGCGGCTTTAAAGGTTCTTTTCGGGAACGGGACAAATTCAACTCTAAATGATGGTTCTGAATATCACAATCAAATCTACTTCCAGAAGAAGGTTGAGACGTCAATATTGCCCTGGAATAAATACTGCATTGCTCACGAAGGCATTCATGATCTTTGTGACAGTAATTTTAATTAGTAAGATTCATAAGAGATAAAAGGTTACAGTGAACGCTTGATAAAACTTTTAAAAGTGAGATAGGAAAAATTGTTTATTTGGCTGTAAGCTCATCATTATACACCATTTTCATAAATTTCGGTACTTTTATGAGGAAATATTTTATTTACAGAGAATAAATTGTTCCTACGACTCATGCTCCTGAAGTTTTGCCCTCATTATGAATGTGCACTAATGGTGCCTTAGGGAGTAATGACTTATCGATAGGCGATTGCTTACGAAAAGTAAGAAATGAAATGCGATTCAGAGTTTTGCATGCTTCTTTTCGAATACGCATGGGGTTTTTCGTCTAACTTATGGGCAAGTCACAAAGCCAAATAAGTCATCCTCCACTGCTGTCGTCCTCCAGTACGAGAAAATATGGTCCATCTCGCCCAGCGTTCTGCCGTGCCGTCAATACCGGACCACAAAAGGAGCTCCGGAGGCCAGCATTCTTATTTTTGCGTACAGATGAAAAATCCATAAATAGATTACCACCTTCCCAATCTGAATGGAAGGAAAAGAAGAAAAGGAAAGACTTTCAAACACATTCCAATCAGTGATTTCAAATGCGGAGCGATATTAGGCGGTTAAGTTTCAGAAAAACGTAGGTGATAATTATCACCCGAGACTTTTCTCAGCAGTGCGTTGGAGCTCTAGTGAAGTGTGGCTAGAGTTTTGTGAGACAGAAGAGGATGAAAAAAGAGGGGCAGAGCGAAGAAAGGAATCAGCAGTAGGTGAAGAAAGGTGGAGTTTTGGAGAAATGGGTCTCAGTCAAGTGGAGGAAATGGTGAGAAAAACAAGTGGTGGAAGGAAACTGCCGAATTATGTTGTGTAGGTCAGTTGTGTAGGTGGGAAGAAGTCGGTCGAATGCTTCGATTAGCAGCTGGATGTGAAGGACGGAGCACAATATAGTAGTGACAACAGTGAGGGATTGGTGAATGTCAGTGCTGAGTGAGTCGGATGAAGGGGTGAAAATTAGAGTTGCTGGGCAATAAAGTTAATGAGATCTGTTGAGGAAATTGGGCGGAAGATCGGCAGCTCGGTCATGTTTGAAGAAAGGCTTGAAAAAAGGTTATCCTTGGCTGAGTCGCAGGGGTGAGCGAGACGGCTCAAGATTAAGTAATCCTTTATGAATTAAGAAAATTGCGAGAGACGGTAAATGGGAATTTACAAATAAATAAATAAATAAATATGTAAAAAAATCGTAAGTATATCTGGCAAGCGGAAAAGGCACGCCACATACATTAAAAAATCGCAAAGACAAACCTAAAGGAAATGTCATGTCATAATTAAAAAATTAAAATAGAAAACTGCAGAAAAACATCAAAAGCCGCCTTGAAATGATTGTCGTAGGAAATTTCAATGACTAACAGCGGGGAACTGCAGTAAAAATGAGTCACTCTAACAGATTCTCACCGTGACGTGCATTTCGTAGTCCAACGGCCTCACGAGGCTGAAGAGGCCTGTGCTTTCGTTGACTTCGAACCATTTCCCCTCAGTGCCCTCGCCTTCCCTGTCTGAGAAGAGGTTCTTGAAAGCCTTTCTCGAGAGCAGAGGGTCCTGAGAATCTGGGGTCCGCGACGAGTTGGTCCTATAGGCCGCGCCCGAGGTCAGCCTGTACGTGATTCCTTCGCCTGAAGTGAGAGACAAGGCGGGGTTCTTGAGACGCAATTCATTTGGGTCGTCAATATTTCAGAGGAAATAAGTATAACGGTTACTTTGTGTATTAATGGAAATTTTGTCAGTTTAGCCAGATGTGTTAGACAACGGAGACTGCAATTGAAACTGTGAATACAATTAATTTGGGGCTTCGATACTGAATGTAAATCAACGCTAGGGTCTATGAATATTCAAGAGTATAGTCATAGATAAAACACAGGGTTAAAGTTAAAAAATCACGTTTTCCATGGTGTTAACGACATGTGTCCTTATATTCATTGCAGGTATGGAATCGTCAGAGCATGCGTTATGTGCTATATTATAGGCGGCATGCTTTTTGAGAATGCTGAATTCCAGCTTCGATGCTGAGGATGTTGACTCAAATGATCTAGCTAACTGAACAGTCCATACGTCTGCATGTGTTCATTCAGTGACAAAGAAGTGATTTGAAACACTCAACTGTCCAAGCCTATGTCCCGGTTTGTGGCAAACATTGTTTCTACCATAGCTGTGCTAGTGTATGCAAGTGCCTCATTATACCAGTTCTATTATTCTGTGATGCCTATAGGTGGATACGATATTTTAATACGAGTTAATTTTCTAATCCTTTAGTTAAGTTTAGGTAGGTATGTTGGTCAAGTATTATATTTTTCAAATCCACATTTAACATTATCTAAAATAACCTAGCTTGAAGGCTCGCTTGCAACTACTTTTACACTAACAGTGACTTTAACCCTAGTCAACTAAGAATTGATCTTCTAATAATTAAATATTTCCTATTCACTTTATTTTAAATTGATCAATAAAATTACTCAATCGTAGTTTTTTGATAGCGTTCTACAGGACTTCCATTAGAACTACAAAAATCTACTTAGTGAAGCTTCGAACGCCTTTAATGTATATTTCATTTTGAACAATGTTTTTTAAGGCGTTATCCACGAACGCTCTTGACCTGAAGATTAGGAATGCACAGACTTGAAATTCATCATTACGGACATGCGAGAGCTGCAATCGAGGAAGATATCAGTGTGTTAATAAAGAAATTATTATAGGTGAAAGATTTGGAAACATCCACTTGGTTTTTTATTTATTAATTATTAATTAATATTTATTAATTACCCAGTGGATGTTTCCAAATTTTTAACCTAGAATATGGATCCTGGGCGTCCCTTATTCCAATAAAAAAGAAATTATTGTGCAATACTCCTGAAGCTCAGCTATGATCTGTAACTAAGCCGAGAGTATCTGTTTTCTTTATTTTACTCCTTCAACTTCAACAGGCCTATAAAACGATAATTATAAAGCTTCAGAAATACCTACAGCATAACGGTTACTTTGTGTATTATTGGAAAAAATGATGAGACTAGCTTATTGCATATTAATTTTGTGCGAAGAACGCGCTAATTTGATTCATTTATATCTACCACCGTCCAATTTTACGTAATGGCGGGTACACTCGTGACGTATAACAAACATTTTCTCGTTTAGAGTTTTGAATTTGAGCTGCCAATGGATGAAACTGAGTCTGTTTCAGATCATGTATTCAGAGGTGTATGCACTGGACCAATGGGAAGGCATCAAGAGAACCAACGCGAGCGTGCAATGGATGTTACAATGCTCTGCAATAAGTGTCTGAAGATGCACTTTCTTCATTCCCATCTGTCCTTTTTCCCAGGGAATGTAGAAGTAAGTCACGAAAATTCTTCATTCAAATCTGTCCTTTTTGTAACGAAAATTATGTAGAAGTAAGTAACGAAAAGGGAGAGAGGTCTCGTCAACATGTACCAACAATTGGAGAGAGGTACTTAGAGATATGTAACTCGCCCGTGCTAGCTGGTTTCCAATGGAATCTGAAACGTGACTAACTTTAGACGTCTTATAGATAGAGAATTAAACGCCAGAATGTAGAGAACGACACTATGTAACGCCTTGTCAAGTGGTTATTCATTACATGGTCGTGAATTAATTACAACGGAGACATAAGATTTCCCTTTGGAAAAACCGTTCATTTCCTTAACCTGGATAAACTCAGTAATTGTTAGGTGTGGACGAAAGAACAACTTTTCTTCAGAATGGAATTTGTTTAAAATGTTACTGCCTCTAAGGATAATTTTGGACCACAAGAGGAGTTTATCGAAAAATCAACCGCAATTCTCAGCTTTGGAGCACCGTTAGAGGATCGTAGCAAATCAGCTGAGGCTGAACAAGGCTCCTGCAATGGGCCTGCTAACAAGCCTCAGGATGAGTGTGGGGGTCATTGGGAGCTTCCACCGCTGCTGCTGTGTAAGTTATAACAGAAATTGCGCGGTTTCATGGTTCTTGTCAGACGAATAAAAGTTATCTAACGAATGCAAGAGGTCAGTTACATAACTGTAGAAAGCACAGTAGTACTGTAATAATACAATACAATAAAAATCTCCGCGAAAATTTATCCACTTATTTTAAATATTGATATGCTCGCTGATACCGTACAACAGATGAATTCCGATAGATTTTATACCTTTCATCCCTTCAAAATGCAGCTGAATAAGCAGCAGCGGATTTTCCTCCTAATTTCATGCGCTCTCCTGACAAGGGGTAGAATAATATTATATCGTAGATACTTGAGTGAGGTAAGTTTTCGTGGATGCCCTCTGTGTACACGTGACTCGAGCAGACGTAGACGGTGCGAACAGACGTTAGCCTTCCAAGGCGTTGTCGTGTACATTTGTTAACAGTTTGGATGCAGCATCTTTAATACCAGTAAACGAACCCGGCCAAAAATAGCGGGACAAGTGATGTCAAATTCTTAAGATACCCTCTTATGTATGGTAATTCTGAGATAAAATATTGTAAGTTTCAGTATCACTGTCACAGACTGCCTTATCTGACAGTCTCGCTATTGGTTTAGGAATACGGACCCAGGAATTTTTTCCTGTCTAAATCCTTAAGAATGTGATAAAAAGACGGACTAACCAACCAGCCAACCAGCCAACCAACCAAGAAAGCCACAATTACGTATTAGCATATAGTGGAATAAAGCAGCCTGCCATTGCCACGGCCTTAGATCTTGTGTCGCCAGTCTCGGTTCTGAGAGAGCAGTGTCGTTTGATTTTGATCGAATTCATCGTACATGAGATTTTACGAAAATTTCGAGCTTTCAAAGCTTGCGTCGCAGACTGTGCTTGATGAGAAAATGCGAACAGCAATCAAAACTGAGCGCTAATTATCAAAACCGCTCAAGGGAGCAATCCTGTGGCGCAAATTCCAGCTTTTTGCTACGTTCAAACGTCGCCCTAAAGCTGTGCTTCAAGAGGACATCCTCGGAATGGTCACAAAAGAATACCTAAATCGAGTGCTAGACTCGTTCCAAAGTTTCCAAATTGCCTGTCAAGTCGTTATGACGAGAGTTCCGTAATGAGGGCACGGGCGCAACTTCGAGAACTTTAATTTAAATTTTGAAATACGTTCAGACTAAAAATTCAGATGGTACTGCGATACTTTCGAGGTAGAAGTAGCGCATTGAGTGTCGGAAACAACAAATTGCAGAAATCTTCTACCAAGTGCAGACTTCGCAACAAGCACAATACAGCTTCAGGCGTGGCAAGCACCAGAGGCTGGGCTATCCTTTCGAACTTCACGTTTCTCTAAGCGTAATTTTCGCAGTTGAAAATGAAAATACATGTGAGATTGGAAAAGATGGCGGTTTCCAAAAAACAAATTTAGACTTAATCAAAATTGATAGCTTTTTGCAAATTTCCACAATATGATCTTTGGACCATCGAAGGAGGCAAATATAACAGTTACGAAGCAGCTTGAACATTTGGGCATTCCCGGCAGCTATCGTTCTTACCTTGGCGATTGGAGTTCACTGAACGATACAGAAAATGCTTGTCAAAGCTGAAATAAAATAGTAGCTTGTGAAGTTATTCTACAGTGCGTCTGTAAACTCATCACTTGGCAGCTGATGAGAGTGAACACCATTTGAGTGCAATTATGGGATGACCAAAGACACAGCGCAGACTTTGCTAGAAAGAATTCAGTATCACAGTCTTTTGTCCACAGGCAGCAGTAGAGTGGATCCCTTTGTTCGAGACTGTGACAACAGCGCCAGTTTAATTTGTCTTCGCATGAAAAACCAAGGATGGATTCGTCTCGTATGATGCATCACGGGTTCAAGCTACGAGAACTGACTCTACTCCACGACTTCAATCTCACGTGCGACTGATCCCATAGCACTGCAAATTCTCTGCGCATCTCAGCCGTGCATCACAAATTGTTCAAGCTCGAGGAAAATGGCTCATTAGAAACGCTTGACATACAGAACGCTTGTGAAAGATATTGTGTATACTTCATGTATGAATGGTAACTTATTCCTTCGTTGATAAGAAATATTCGGCTATGATTACAAGAAATAATCAACTGCGTTCATTGAAATCTACTTCGTTTGCATGTAACAATTCACATCGCTTATCAAATATTCTACTTTGTTTAGATTTAGAATTGACCACGTCTGAAGAAACAGGCAACTCTGCTCATAAAAATCTTTTTAGCTCGTAAGAAATCATTTTTGTTCCCATATTCTTTCACAATGAACATTTTGAAGTCAAGGTTTTACGTCAGAGTAGTAAATTGTTCTTTTGAGCAAAAGTGTTACTCTTCAGATATACTCTTGGTATGTAAGATTGACAAATAGATTTATTTTAAAGAATGACTAATAGCGAGACGGATAAATAATAATTGCAGTCTGCGTTTCTGAGCCAGAAAGAATGTGTGTCGTGTGACGCAAGAGTAACCCAGCAAATACTTTTTGACTTAGGCAAGGTTCCATACTCAACCTTAAGTTATGAATAATGTAAGGACGTTGTTTTCGAGTCAAATTAGCAGCTGCAATACGCATCTGAACGAGGTTCAATGTTGAAAGGAAAAGCGTAAAAAAGCATCGTAAGCTTTACGGGTTCTCTAACGAGTACTCGCATAATGCATACAGCGCCCGCCGCTGCGGTCGTCCAGAGAGTTTTGACCGTGGCACTACCACCATTTAGTTAAACCGAAAACGACAAATACTTTTTCATTTCCTGGTAGTAGAAATTTGGCCGAAATAATTGTGATAACATGGAGGACAGCAACAGCAAGTACTACTAGTAACAGCGAGTACAACATCGAGTACTACTAGTAACATCGAGTACTACTAATAACATCGAGTACTACTAGTAACATCGAGTACTACTAGTAACATCGAGTACTACTAGTAACATCGAGTACTATTAGTAACAGCGAGTACTACTAGTAACAGCGAATACTACTAGTAACATCGAGTACTACTAGTAAGACCGAGTACTACTATTAAAGCGATTACAACTAGAAACAGCGAGTACTACTAGTAAGAGCGAGTACTACTTGTAACAGCGAGTACTACTAGTGAAAGCGAGTTCTACTAGTAAAAGCGAGTACTACTAGTGAAAGCGAGTACTACTAGTAAATGCGAGTACGTCTAGTAAGAGCGAGTACTACTAATATACATACGACGGCTTTATCAGGAGACAAGATGCGCTGTTCAATGGGGCAAATAAAGTTCAGAAAACGTATTGATAAATTTGGAGTAATTGCACCAAAACTGTTTGCTGTTCAACGTGTGGACAGGAACGACAAATTTGAGCAAAGTTAAGCTTAGTGAATGGTATTTCACAGGATCAGTCAATGTCTGAAGACAATATCGGAAGACAATGTCAGAAGACAATGTCGGAAAACAATGTCGGAAGACAATATCGGAAGACGATGTCTGAAAACAATGTCAGAAGACACCCGAATATGGGCATTAAATTGCCCCCCTGTTATGGATTCACGTCAGAATTCAAGGGACTGAACAGTCCTTTGACCCCAGTATAGAGAGCAAATTGTTAGCATTCGATACCTATATTTTGATGTTTTCCGACATTGTCTTCAGACCTTGATTGATCTTGTTATGGGCCTTTAAGACGCATTAATTTTACGTTGTTGTGTTAGTGGCATCCATCAGGTCATGTCCAGGATTCACTAACGCACGCTGAAGAAGTTTAAATAGTCTGCGGAAATATTAAATGGAAAGTCATGCAGCAGTATGGGCCATTTAATCACTCTTACAATTCAACATTTGTCCTCAGAATAATTTTAAATCACGCTCTGCAGATTCCTTAGAAAGCGGCGGCAGGCCGCTGTCATCCTAATATTTGCGACTAGCATAATTTAGAAGATACAATGTCCCATTTAGAGTGACGCCGCAGCTCAGGCTCTTTACTTTAAAAGCTCTAGGATGAGGCGAAGAATAAAGCCGGCCAAGAGCCCATTCGAATTCCGTTATTACTGCTGCATTTGCATAAGAGAAATCGCAAGGATTAGCGACGAATCGCGCCGAGTCATGCCGGCTCGAGGGCGAAGCGTTGCAAAACGAGATAATTCAGGACGAATTTCGGCATCATTGGTCGGAATACGAATGTGCACATGAGAGCCCCTAGTCTCGCGTGTTTGGCCTGCATAAGTAACCCAGAAAACATAATTCATGAGCAACTATACACTTCGTTCATTGTCTTTTAGCTGGCTAATATGTCACCAGTCTTAAATTTTGTCTGTTCTCATAACTGCGTCGTAAAAGTTAATTATATTTGCAATGGCCTTACACTGCATTAACATTTGGCGATAATTCTGCGTCTACTATTGTCTTAATGAACACCCGGTCGATTTTTAACTACTCTAGCATTAGTGACCACGTAGTGCGGCCACAAGACGTGGACGACCTTTTCGAAGTCTTACTTGTATTGTATGTGGTCTCACATTTTTTCTATTGAATTCATGTCTTGAAACTTGGCTGGTCGAACGAAATGATTCATATATCCTGAATGACTATCATGTCAATTGAAGATAGTTCTAGCAGGATACACACTGCAGTTGTCTCCTGAAAGACAGGCAAAGCAACATGTTTTTCTTCATTCAGATATTGCGCCTATGGCAAAACATAAATAGCAGCTCAATGCAGCCATGCTGGTACGGTTTGACGGATACCTCAACTAAAGAGGCTGCTTCTGTGTAGTTGAAACCGCTGAAGAACATGACAGACTCTCCTCCTCCTCCTCCTTGTATCGCTCCCTGCACACAGGTTTCATCGAAGGCTTCATGAAGTCTTCGATGAACACAATGGTGGGTATCTCTGTGATAGAGATAGAATCATGGATCACCTGACCCCGTGACACTTCTTCACTCCTCTTCAGTCTAATGCGCGTATGCTTTGGCCGAGTTTAAACAAGTGGTCTTGTGGGCAGGAGATAGCATCGGCCGTTTGTGAGCCATTGTGCTCCATATATTCATTGAATGGAGTTCTCTACGATGAGTTTATTCGGGAATAGTAGGAAAATGGCCATCACTCACGTTTTGTAGTAGTTCCGTCCTTGATGCATAGCGATTCTTGTCAACCATTCGGGGCACATTGCTCCGGTCTCTATCAATTAGAATTATCTTCCGACCGCAATTCTGCCTTGAATTGCCGAATGTACCGGGTTGCTTCCATTGTTGCCAGGCCTGGATAACAGTGCGGCACGAAACATAAGCGAATTCAGTTACTTCCCTCATTGGGTGTCCCTTAGCCTCACCCAACGCAATAGCCCTTTTTTACCAGTCTGAGAAGCTTTGTTTTCATCCCATCGTTGTGGAGCCACTAATAGACAAGTTTATACCTTGCCAGCTCTGAATGAAGATTGATACTTGTTCATGCCTTGAATATGATCTAAACTTTGGTCACAGCTTAGAAAACCGATTGATATATGTAGCAAATAACTAGAGCTCGAAAAACGATAGGTGACTAATTTCTTATCTTAAGAGCTCACTAAAAGCTTTAACTATTCAGTGCAGTAGACGCGTATCAACGGAAAACGCCTCAAAATTGAGAAAATTACAACATAACAATGGAAATAAAAAATTCTGATTACGGAAGGTGCACGTGCTGCACGCGAGTCGCTTTGCACTGTGATTTTTATTCTTAATATTTTCCCTTCAACGCTGCCACGAACAAAAGCATATTGAAACCGATCCCTGAAAAATACAGGAAATAGTCACTGCGTAATATTTTTTTTGCATCAAGCTCCCGCTTTGTTTTGTGCTTCACGGTAATGGGAGAACTTCCTGGGCCTCAGCTATATCCGAAGAATTCAAGTTCTCCCAAAGTTGAATGCTCGGTGTTGATAAAAGATTTTAATGCGTTCTAAAACAGTACATATTTTCATAAAGTTTAAGAAATAACATCTAGCTTCGTCTATTCAATAACCAATATATAAATAGAAAAGAGTTCGCTTCACTACTTTAAATGAAAGCGACTCATACCAAAATCGAAAAGAGTTATTAAATCAAACCTCAGTTTCCTTTAAAAGTTCGAAGAATTTTCAAGCGGATTTTCCGAATTTTACTGCTTCTGTACCTCGAAAAACACCACTACGAGAGTTTCAGTAAGACTTATCTCAATGAGCCTCTGCACGCCCCTTGATGTTTTAAAGCGCTCACAGTTTTATTTCACTGGCCTTGTCGGGGGAGGCCCGAATGGTGATGATCACATTCTCGACTTTAGAAAGGCAGCAAACACATGCAAGCTAATTATTGGTACCGTTATAACAATCTCTAACACAGAAGGAAAAAGAAATAAAAACTATACAGCGTCTACAAAATGATTTAGGCATCAAACAATGATACATATTTGTATTTGAAAAGTTTTGAAATTCGCCTTCAAAAATTCGTTAGCGTGTACCATTATGTTTACAGATAATGTTTACATGCAACATTTTTAACAGAATTTGTTTATAGATATCATCGACGATATTACTTATGCGAAAAAAGGAGCGAATCACGAAAGAATATGAGAACCTATCGTTACAATACCCAGTAAACAATATTTGTGAGAACGCTATCGAAACTTGAACATTTGTAGTGTCAAGTATTCAATACCATTACGAAATGAGGTTTTTATGCCTATAGCATCTAAGTGTTCTTTCCCAATCCTACTATAGCAAAAACAACAAAAGCGTGCGTTGTCCTTACGCAACGTTGTTTTTTGTACTACACTTTGTTATATTTATCACAAGGATTATACTGAAGAAAGGCGAATTTGGAATTTCGTTGACTTGACTACGAAAAGAAAGTTCAAGTCATAATGCATTCAATTTTCTTTAGTTCCAAAAAACTTGAAATTATGTTTTAACCTCGGCACAAGACAACAGCGTAACTGTGTTACATGGTGTGAGGTAGCGAACATTCAAGAAGACAAGATATGAAATAGATTCAAGTAGCGAACGGAATTAAGAAAATGTTGATAAATACATTCGAACATTATTGACGATAAGAAGAAGATCTGTTTTTTGCTTGCCAGATAGAAAAACAGAAAAACCCATGAGGAATCTACAGGAAAACTCTTTTGAGGCAGTCTTTGAGTTGCTGGAAAGCGATCCCCCACAACTCTGGGCAGTCTCCGGAGCTGCAACCACCCGGTGTACAGAGTTGTAACAGGAGCAGAATCACCCACAATTCCAAAAGCACAGATCTCCAAGAACATAAGAATCCAGCGGACGATGCCATCAGATCCAAAAAGGCCGAAGTTTTGGCATGAGCCGTCGGCAGGACTTTAATAAAGCCCGGACCAGGAAGGCCACCGGGGAGTCACGAGAGCGTCGCTCCCAACCAAGAAAAATTCCGGAAAAAGCGGACTTCAAGCCCCTCTTTTGACTTTGGTTGGCACTGCTTTATCTTAACCCTCAAGCTATTCTTACTAATGAAATGAAATTAGAGAAATCAAAATTTGAAAAACCCGGAATGATGTTTTCGAGTGCGCCGAGCTTTCCATATATTGACTTCATACATTCACTGCGTTCTATAAAAATTGATACTTGACGTTTTCGACTCCGAGCACAAGTGCAACAGTGAGCACAGCTTATCTTCGTTAGAAACCAGGTGTGTCGGCGGTGCCAGGGGACTTTTTCGTGACATTCGGTTGGTTAATTTGTGTAAATGAATCAAATGTAAAAGAAATAAAGTTTTGATTAAACATCTGTGCAATGACACGTTCCTATAGGTGAATGGTGACGCCCAGATTTTAAATTATGAATGAAACCTCATCGAATCGCATCAAAAAAGGAAGTGTGGGAATGCTTCAAAGAAGCTTCTATGTCTGAATAGTGTAGTAGCTTTAAATGACGTCGCTGTGATAGAATACCAAATCATTGAGTTCTCTCTAAATTGTTTCTCAAAACCTAATTCTATGCACAGTCACAATTTAATATACAGATTTAATTTATTGCACAGCTTGAATTTAATGCGGAGCTTTAATTATACGCCCAGCTATAAAATTCAATGCTAAGTTTTAATTAAAAGCATAGCTTCAATATAATGCACAGCTCTAATTTAATTCACAGCTTTAATTTAATGCGCGGTATTAATTTAATATATGACTTTAGTTTAATGCACAGTATTAATTTATGTTTGGCTTTAGTTCAATGCATATTCAGAATAAACCCGCTATGTATGAGCTCGTATTCAGGCTTATAATATTGGATAAATAATAATTATTCGGTCTCAAATTATGCAAGTAATAGCTAACGTAGCATGCTAGGTTAGTAACATGATGTTCATTGTTCAATGTATATTGAGTTTTTTTTTCTGCATTATGCATTATAAACGAATTATCTGTACCACAATATATGACATGTTATAGTAAAATATATGTTTTTTTGGAGAATCCATTGCAGCCATTCATTGAGAAGCAGTGTAAATCACTTTACAGGAGAATATTTTAGATAATCCTTCACTATATAGCATGGAACATCATGTTAATTGTCAAGACTCGGAATTTCTGACCATTAAAGGTGCTCAGTGTAACGTAAGACAGGTGGGCAAAAAATTGTCATGCATCTGTTATTCGTGAGCCTAAATGAGGGCCTGAACGACGGTTGATCTTAGTACTTTAAAACGTCAGTTGGATGTGTGCCAGTGCTGCTGTGTCGATGCAGCTTCAGCGCATGTTACTGAACTGTCACTTCAGAGCACTGCATGAGAGTTATTGTGTTTCAGTGCTGCTGTGTCGATGCAGCTTCAGCGCATGTTACTGAACTGTCTCTTCAGAGCACTGCATGAGAGTTACTGTGTTTCAGTGCTGCTGTGTCGATACAGCTTCAGCGTACGTGACTAGACTGTCACCCCAGTACTGCGTGAGGGCAATTGCTTTGCTTGAGCAGTGTTGTATGAGTGGGCGTAAATGTACAATCTCAGACATCTATTGTCGCGGAGGCTGGATAGATGAATTGAGGTGAAAATTGAAGGAGAGTCGTGGTATGACAAGATATTACAACAATATTGCAATAAGGTCATTCTCTGAATCGTTGTTGTGCATCGAAATTATACGAGGATCACTGGGCGTGGCCTTAGCACTTTCAATACTTGGGTCTGATCTCTTCAGCGATTGAGAACGTTCTCAAGTGACGCGTGCGTGATATTTTCATGGCTGATCTCCTCAGTCGCGCGTCGCTGGTGAGTATTTTAGATGACCGAGGAAGACAGTCCTACGAGCGAAAGGGTTAACACTCAATCGATCAAATGCATTTCATGATCCTGTTGCCCACGCCTGCAGTTGATTTTTCGTACAAAGTTAAATGCAGCATGTACGTAAATCTAGAGTATACATACATGTATGTACGTAAATCTAGAGTATACATAAAACTGCTGCTCATTTTTCGTGCTGAACAAAGATGCAGCGTTGCCACAAAAATAATATAGTCATTACAGGGTTAAAAAGAAGCAGCTGCCTCACCTGGGGACACGGTAGAGGCCTTGAGGCGCAGCAGGGGCCCCACAGGGGCGTCCTCCGTCACGTTGAGGTGATAGGAGCTCTGCTCGAACTTCACTGGGTCGTGCCCCAAGAACTGCGTCACTGCAATGAAAATAAAACAGAACTTGACTGGATCGGGCCTCAAGAACTGCGTCACTGCAATGAAAATAAAACAGGACTTGACCGGGTCGGGCCCCAAGAACTGCGTCACTGCAATGGAAATAAAACAAAACTTGACTGAGGTAACGTGCGCTAAAAAGTAGCCTGTGTGACCACATACCTCACATACGCTAGTGTCAACTATGCTGCTGTATTGACAAATTAATTGAAGTGGGATTATATTAGATGTGAGGGTTATGAGTGAACATTTGCATATTTTGCTAAACAGATTCAGCGTCGACTGAAAGATTAAGTAAAGGTAAAATACACGAACCGGAAAGTTTTTAGTCCAAAAGGATGAAGTTAAGGAGTCTTAGTTTAGTCTTTATTTAGGACTAAAGATAGGGGGATACACTCAACCTCCAAATTTTATTCGTACGTTGTTGGAAAATTTTTAACAAATAAGCTGCTCTCATGTGTGAAATTATTAGTTGAATGAAGACCGTTCAGGATCATGCGGATTCTGTAGCGTTTATCGCTTCGTGAATTGCGAGCGCTTCACTTGAATAGGATCTGGGAAAAATGTGAGGTCGATGTGTCACTCAAAACTGAAGGGCCACATGAAATGCATCTTGGTTTCTTTTTCAAGTTTGAAATATTTGAAACCCTTGAAATTTTTATTTACCATAAGTAATTTACATCGGACACAGCTTACATACACATATTTAAGTATATATATCCATATAGGTCGATGTACATGGGTGTGTGTATATTCCTTCAATACAGTGAAGTAGCTCAAAATTACAAACTAGGTTAAAAAATAACATGAGTTAGCAATTAAGCAAATCACATATTCGAATATATATCCTCATAGGTCGACTTACGGAGACCCGTATATTCCATCAATACAGTGAGAGAAGGTAGTCCTCAAAATTTGTCTCAAATGATATAAATGCGGTATTTTGACGTGTGTTTAGAGGAATATAAGTCAAAAATTTAGTGGCTGCAAAAAGAATGCAATGATGGGATTTGGTGCGTGAATAATAAAGAAGTACTAGTTTTTTAAAATTCCTTGTGATATGATGATATGGACAGAATTTTGGCAGAAATTTTTTCACGAGATTTGGGTCACTGCTTGTCCAAATAGTTTTAAATATAAAATTTCACTGGGAAGTGAAATTGAAAATTGCTGAAGGTTGGGCAATTTCAGAATTCCAATGCATTTTAAAAAGTCGTTAGTGTGCTTATAGGCATAAAAGCTCATGTGTGCAATAGCTCTTATGCCTTTTTTTGGACAGTAAAAACTTTGGTCTGTTTTCATCATTCGTATGCCAAACTTCTATTTTATATTGAAGAAACGTGTGAATAAGTGTATGATACATGATTTTTAAGGCATTGGTTGGCAATATATTTTTCACTTTATATAGTATACCAATCGATTCCAAAAGTTGAACGAATGAATGTTGTATGGTCGCTGAAACTCAAATGCTTGTCTAGGGTTATTCCCAGAAATTTTGAGCCATCAGTTTGCTCTATTATATCATTTACCATCGTTATTTGCAAGAGCTAAATTATTTTCTTTACGAGAAAAGAACATACTTCGTTTTACTTATATTAATGAGTTTTTTTTTAGCTTTAGGCCACATGGAGACTTTTCCTAGTGCTTGATTTATTTGATCAGTTGATTCTTCAATATTGTTAGGGGACATTCTCGGTGAAAGGATACTGTCATCCGCGAAAAGTATATAATTAAAATAGGAGGACCATTTTACTATATAATTTATGAAAACTAGAAACAGTATGGGGTCTTAATACTGAGCCTTGTGGCATCCCGTGAGTCACATTCAGCATATCTGATTTTGCGTCTCTGATTACAACGAATAGTTTACGGTTTGTGAGATAAGAAGTGAACCACTGATGATAAATTCCTCTTATTTCATAATGATTTAATTTGGATAGAAGACGCCTGTGATCTAGATTATCAGTGCTTTTATAAAATCTAAAAAGCTAGAGAATATAAGAAAATCCCCGTCAAAGTTTGGGAATAGATAATGAAGAAGATGGTTTAGAATGGTTCGAGTAATTGACATTTGTGACTGAATACCAAATTGATTGTTATATATATATATATATATATATACATATGAGAATTTAGCTAAAAACGTGAAAACAATTTGTTTTTATGCGTTATTTTTTCGAATATCTTTTTCACAGTGGTAAGTAATATTATTTAGAATTTTTGTTACTGGTTTTTATTTTCTTTATTTGATCTGCACAATAAATTCTACAGAATCCGCACTTTTTTACCGTTACTCTTTAGTTGGGAGAACTTTTGATGAAAGTAGTTCTTTTTTGCTGATCTGGTCTGATCACTTTCAATGCATGAATTTGAATCTATTGTATAATTCAGGATAAATTTTTCTTTCGTGCAGTAGCATGACTTATGCTTGGTGCTTCTTGCTATTGGGTTTTATATTTTGAGTGATTCAAGGTTTCTGCCCATCCAGGAGTGTGACAGTACGAGTTATAATTGGGCAACGATTACTTTATGCATCATTTGTGAGGTCCTTCAGGGTCACCATAGCATTATCAATTTCAATATCGTTTGTGACGGAGCTCAAGTTTGCATGTCAAATATCGTCATAAAAGTTTGATACGGATGTTGAGTTAATTTTACGGCATGAACAAGTTTCTGTAAGTTTTTGGCCATTTTATATGAAAATATTTTTTAAATTAAGAATATCGGAAAGTGGTTGGTCACATCTGAAGTTAATATTCCTGTCAAGATGTCTGTCGGTATTGTTACAGAAAAATGTCAACATTTTTTTATTGAGCTGCATTTACGACGGAACAATAATGGATAAAAAATAGAGAAACGTTTACGCGCTCAGTAGAGTAAAAAATATAAATATTCATTATACTCCCTGTAAAAGGAAAATAAATAATAAAAGAACAAGCATTTCAAGGAAAAAACAATTCGACTTATTCTCTAGCTCTGTATTAGAACAGTGCAGCTAACGAAAAATGGGATTTGGCGTGCAGAAGGTTTAAAATATTATATTCAATAAGGGTGTATTTTTCAATGAAAAATTGAACCGAAAGAAGATCATAAATTGCTTGAGTCGCATTGATGGAATAGTTTTTACAGATTAATACCAGTAATTGCTAAAATATTTTCTAGCCTATATATCTTTATGCTGCTATGTGTTCTTCAATTCCCTTTTGTAGAGAATTTTTTCATTAAACGGACGTGATTTAAGAAGCTAAAACAAAGTCGGGATTTGATCGTCTAAATTTACAATTTAACAATCCTAGAAATTATTATGAACAGCTAAGAACAACAAAAGAATAAGAAGTTCACCACTGAAAGGTTCGAACGATGATTCCATACCAGAACACCAAGCACACCGACGTCACAATTATGTTAAGGAATGGGAGAAATTATTTCTGAAATTCCAAAGATTTTTCTGATCGCTAGTGTACGTTTGTGCGTATACCAGTATGTGGTGATGTGGTGGTGCCCATTAAATCTTTTAGGTTCTTTTCTGCATAATATGGCATATTCGAGAGCATGGGAGCCAGAATCTGGTAAAGTTATTATGACCAAGCCATGCTTTAACTTCAGCGTCTAAACTCTTCGAACGGAGCAGCAAAAATGAGACAATAGGTCACACGAATAGGACAAAAACGGGACCTTCGAGAAAATCATCTTCAGCCCCTTAGACAACGGAACCGCTGGGGAGGCTTGGAGGCTAATAATTTCCATGTTGTTAGTTTGACGGGCGTTCGTTCAAAAGTTATTGGATTATATGCTACTGGTTCCGAAGTTGCTGAAGGTTTTTCAAAGTGCTCCAAGGTTTTTGTTCCTAGGTAATCGGTAGTGAGACTATTGGTTTCAAGGATATTGGATCACAAGTTATTGATATCAAAACTGTGGGTTCGAAGGTTATTGAATCTCAGTTTGTTCAATCTCACTTTATCTGGTTCACAGGCTACTGGTCACTAGGTTGTTTGCTCCATGGCAGCTCGGTCTGAGGTAATTGGATTTCAAGCACAGATTATAAGGTCATTTGTTTTGGGATTTTTCTTTCAAGATTTTTGGTTTCAAAGGTTGCAAGTTACAAAATTGTATTTTGTTCCAAAGTTGTCAACTGAAAGGCTGTAAGGTTAAAATTACTGGTTTCAAAGTTATGGCTCCAAGGTTATTGGTTTGAAGGATGTTAGGCGCAATCTAATACCTTTAAGAAAATTGTTGTAACAATTTTCCCGGTTTTTACCGGCTACAAAATTGTGTAGCTAAAATACTATTCCCGATTAGAAAAATTAGCACAACACGACTTTGAAGGAGCATTTGTTTATACCCAATGGCGACCGAGCTATTTTTGTAATAAGCCTGAAATTAGCTCGGCACGAAGATCTCGCTGCAATCATGAATGTAAGATAATGCGGACCATATTGCAGTAAGACAATGCGGACCACATTGCAGTAAGACAATGTGGACCACATTGCAGTAAGACAATATGGACCACATTGCAGTAAGACAATGTGGACCTTCGTATTTTCTATATCTGCGTGCATCGAAGCGTACGCGAAATCGTTGTGCAGTGTACGGTGATGAAGTGCGTGCTGCAAGCATGATAATTGTAGTAAGTTTGAGCCTCGTGAAACATATCGACTATTGATTTTATCATCCATATGCTACGAGGTGTTTTGGCTGACCTCAGTGCAAAATATGTAGGCTTCATTATTGAGCGAAGGAAGCACTAGAAGCCTAAGTCCTAGTCTGACTGATCATTGATCAGTGGTATCATGCAGAATGCCCCTGAGAGTAAGAAATAAATTAAATTTAATTCATATGGAGAAAGTTAAATGATAATGGTTGAGAAAACACATATCTCTTGTCGATGTCAATATTATCATATCCGCTATATTTTAGACTCAACGATATAAAAATATCCGTCCCCTTTGTCTTCTTCGCTGCCGTAATCGATAAGCTCTTTGACTAGTCTTTTACAGTACGCATGAATTCTCCTCCTTTAAATAGTATCAAAAATCTTTCTCTTTTGTATTCTCTGCATCAATTCCTCACTTTTCTCTTGTCTTTGAAGATTTGCGAGGGAAGACTTTTTTTATACTTTACATACTCCAGGTTTTTACCCCTTTCCGCTCAATTGAGGCGTTCCCAGAAGTAAAGCCCAATTAAGATTAAGTTTAAGCGGCACCTCGAGGGTGGAATTTTGGCGCCCTGGTTGGCAAGGCTCACGAGGTCGGAGTTAAAAAAGTGGAAACGTTTAAGAGAGACAAGAGGGGAAGTGAGGCGAAGAAAGGAACAGACGTGAACACTTGTGCGAGAAGTTGACTGTACATATCATCGGTCATCTCAAGCTAGAGAGAATTAGAGAGAAATGGAAAAGATATAGCGTATCACCTAAGCTTACTGCAGGCATCTAGCTGCAGCGAGCATTGCTGATACCTCTGCAAAGAGCATAGCGTCAAACAGCGATATTTTTTACGGGTTCGCCCCCCCATTTGAGGGAGTTAATCAAATCCATATTTTTCGAAGAGCGATAAGTCCATAAAATGCATTAAAGGGCAATCTCCTTCAGATCAACTTCCTACGCGGAGAAGCATTCATCTTACGGCCTCGGCTGAGACCGGGATTGGGCGTCCAAATGAACAAAAAAGGCTTCGATTGGACACCAAAATGCGTGGTATCCAATACAGCTTCTTGCCAACTGTAGATGAACCTCGATTTTGTCGCTTACTTGGGGCTAAATTTAATTTCCCCGGTGGAAACCAATTCGTTTCGCCGCACTAAGCTAATTTTGGCGATACTGATAGCCGGGGCTAATCTGACGAACCTGACTTACTCGTACCATCCTTCGGTGTGCACTCCAACGTCACAACAGCTAAAATAGTTCTGATATTCGCACAACATTGGATTTTCAGCTCCACTTGAGCTCGTCCCGTAACTTGCAGATCGCTGAACTTGCACCGTAACTCACTACGCCCAGAACACTCCAGTCACGCGCCAACAAATCCTGTGCAAAATAACTCCTAAAGGCACGAACACTGCAATAACGCGCGAGGTAAAATACATCCGTGATGTTGTGAAGGATTGTTTAAGTCTTTCAAATAAAATGTCTGAGAGGGAGCGTTGCGTCGGCAGAGCTGCTGCTCTGGGAGTAAAATTTTTAGAATCAATCGAGGCGTACTCTACCTACTCCTAAGACATGACAGGCATGGCTTAAGATAAACGCAACTTGTATGGCGTTGTCTTGAACTCCCAAAACCTTGGTTCCACAATTTTTAAAATTTATGGTGATGGGGAGCATTGGTCTCAATATGAGGAGCGAGAAAGCATATCAAAATGATGTTTCACACTTGAGTGATTAGGAGCCATTCTAGGTTTTTTCACCCTGTACATTGAGTGAGAACACCTCTTTAATCTAGATATCGTCTTAAGGACTCGCTCTGATGGCAATTTCATGTTGTACACTCAACAGGATCACTGATTTGCTGGTAGCTGCTGCACGACACAACTCTACGTATCATGAGTCCCTAACTCATGATTCCAGGCAAACAATAACGAACCGTCAGCGTATTAGATAAAGACAAAAAAGTTCTTGTACTCTGTGAAATATATTTATTCATGAACAACTGAACGTTCCGACTATATCCACCAACACCAACCTCATTGTTTTCGTGACCTAGCTGTCGTGATTTAGCAAGTGGCGTTTTGGAGCATCTAAGGTGAACATAAGACGTTTGTGAAGCAAGAAAATTTTCCCGTGCGTCACCACGTGGTCTACCACAGACTGTTTGCAAATTGGGGCCTTTTGAACTCAACGTAAAAGATGGATCCCACTTGCTGCCAGAGCTGATGGATGCGGTGGATGAATGACCAGCTTAATTGTAATAGGTATGTACTTTCCTGTGCTTAATTTAGCTGAATGAACGCTTTTGTGCTGTCGAGAAAACGAACAGCATGAGTCCAGATGAGAATAGCTGGATGTTTTTCAAAATGATTATAATGTATGCGTCGCAGATGTTCATATAATAAAGAGTTTCGCTAATTTTGGTAGCTTGAAAGTAATTAGGTTAAAGCAATTCAAAGTATATTAGCAAGACTCAGTGAGAGCTAACTTTGATGTCAGTAAGATGTAATTTGTAAGACGGATATTATAATTCGAACAAACTATTACGAACAAAGTCAAAACGTAGACGAATATCAAATTCTTGGTAAAACTTCGTTGGGAAGACTAAGGAATTTGGAGGCTTTAACGAAGTTTACGGCATTAATGCTCTAACAAATTGCTAAATCCAAATGGATTCGACCTCGGAAATGCTGGGAATGCCTGGAAGAGAACTCTCGCGCTGGCCAACCATAAACATCAAAACCCATGGCGGAAATAATGGCCCCTCAAAATTTCATACAAAAGATAAAAAATATCTGGAATTCCGATGGGTAAGTCCACAGATATTTTATATGGTCCAGCAACTTCAATTCCGTAAGATGATTTCAGAGTCGCAAGCTTCACAAAAAGTTTGTGAAGAATTCCGCGAATTTTTTGAGCTCTTCTCTCATGCGTAAATCTGTCGTTGGTGTCTAATTACGGTGAGTGTAAAAAAGTCGAAACGAATGGCACCGCAGAAATCCAATCATATACACTGAGTGAATGTTTCAATATTAACTTTAGTTTTAATTGCACTCTAATTCGTGGCTAATGAAGGAATAAAATATGAACAAACTTTCTAAGTAGGCAATTCTCATTTGAGCTGAACACACTTCAAGTTCGAAATGCATAATATTTTGTTACCATTAAATTAAATTTTTTGTTGACTTTAAAAGTGAATACGTAGCACCAGTATAAAAAAATAATAAAATCACGAGGCAGATGGAATGATGTAAAAACTGGATCAGAAGGGGAAAACAAAAGTTAGCGCCAAAGTTAAAGTTCGCAAGAGTATGGAATAAAATTCTTGCTGCAAAAACCGAAAACCTAACTGCGGTGAGCTCCATTTCTGTACGTCATATCAGGTTTCCTCGAGAAAGTTTCACTCAGAAAACTTACAAACCCAGCGGTGAGACTGGTAGACAGCCATTAATTAACCCTGTACCCAGCAAATTACTTTTGAAAGAAAGGTGCAATTAGCTCTGCGGGAGGAATTAGCTCTATGTATCATGCACTAAGACTTCATTTAGTTTTCTGTGGAAAACTAACAGCATCCCTGAGGAAATTGACTGTATGGCTCTTTTGATCGATGAGGGGCTACCGAATTCGGTCGTAAATAAGTGCAATTGTTGATGAAATTATTTACGCAGTTGGTTATATGAATCCAAGAAACAAATAGATTCGATGCACCTCAGGTAAGCTATAAACGCGTGTCGTATTCCTTGTCAAAGTGTTCTAAAATTTAGATGGCCAATGGGCTTAATGAAATAGTTAATTGCAAATAGGATGGAAATGTGAAATATTCTGACTAGTGATGTGCCTATCCCAAAATATTTGCCGATGCCGACACCTATGCCGATCTTTATTTTTGGTCGATGCCGATTCTTTGTCGATGCCGATTATTTATTATTTAGAATATTCATTGGTTTACCAATCGTGGGAAGCCAACAGTATTAAAATATTAATAAATGGTGCTTGAAAAAATATACGAAATTTTTAAAAATCATGTTACCATCCCTGAAAAATAAAGTTTTATCCAACGAGTTTAACATCAAGGCTGAACGATAAGCGGGACACTCTGTGGAGTACACATAGATAAGGAAAATAATTATCATGTACCTTACGTATGAGATCACAAAAAGGGCCGACATACAAGTTATATTCTGTGTTGCATGGACGAAGAAGTTATAAGCTCGTGAAAATAATTTCAAATTATTCCAACACCACCATGATATGTGCAACCAGATGATATGTACACTAACTTACACGCTCATATCTTCTACACCCTACTCAGTGAATAGCTTCTATAAGACTTTTGTAGTCAAATTTCTGCGTATGATCTGCCCTAACGAAAAAACTTACGAATTTCTAATCCATCCATGAAAACAAAACGAAGCTAAGTCTAGCGCAGGATGAAAAAACTTGGGGTATTTGTTGAACTATCATATCCAGAATATTTCTTTTGGCCTAAAGCTACCATCTTTGATTGAACAGAACGTGTTGAATTTAGTACATGTTAATAATGTATAATCTTTATAATTTCCTTTTTAAAAATGATGTACATATCGAGTATTATAGGAATCGGCACGGAATCGGCAATTTTCATCGCGTGCCGATGCCGATTCCTGCGAGAAGTGTTGACTCTTGCCGATACCGATTAATCGGCACGTCATTAATTCCGACAATCTGTAACCGACCGTAGCGCATCTGAAGCCTATTTTAGGTTAATTCTTACAGCTCAAACCAAGAGAGGGATGCCAACTGGGTGGAGTACTGAGACTCGGGTGGCGCTGGCAAGACGGGTCCACGCATCAGGGAGTTTAGCAATCCATGCATTAATGCATAAGTTGATTTCTCAATAAATTCTGTCGATTTTTTTTTAGCAAATAGTCCTTAGTGGGTCATTTGCATCAGAAGTAAAACTTTAAGGAAATTATTCTCCAATTACTGAGGTAAATGGGATTCCTTAAAGGGTACGACTAGAAGTTTTGATGTACCAAAAATTAAAATTAAAAAATACGTTATTTTCAAGTTCCATTTATATTTCACGTATAGGTTATTTCAGTTAAAAAATCCAGAGGCACTGCATAATCAATAAAATATGTATTGCCTTCTCCTTTAGTTATCATTGTTCTTATTCAGTGTTCAGTTACTATCGATTGTGTATAAAAATGTACGCTTCGCTTTGATGGGTTCCTGAACACATTAGCTACCAGACTCAATAACTTGGCTATGAGGCCCAACGAATCTCTCTAAAGAAAGAAGTGCATTGATCTCTCGCTAACGACGCAGTGAGGGGGCAAATACAGCTGTCCCTCATGTACGCTTGATCAGCCGCGGCAGTGGTAAACACGTGCGAGTATCCTGTGTCTTTCTATTCCATTTACAGCCTTTGTGAGCTTATTGGCCTATGTAGACTAAGAGAGTCAATCAGTGGCAAGTTAATAAGAAGAATGGGTTTGTTAGAAAAGTACGTTAATTAACTGGTGGGACAAGTGACTGAAAAGGTGCGCCTTTGTCTAACTGTAGGATCAATTAATTTACAACGTGGTGCGTTTTTGTTGATCAAGCACAAAACGTGTAAAATGGAAAAAAGAATTAAAATTAAGCTAAAATACACACCTATCAAATACCTTTGGACATAAACTGAAATGTAGGCATGCGCTTTCGCTGGTAAAAGTTCATCGAACACTGCGAATGCCAGGAATTCTGCAACGTATTACGTCCATTCTCGCTACGACTTTTCAGAAGCTTAATTCTGCGAAAAATACAAGCAGTTGAAGGCCACAATTCACCAGCCCTAAATTCCTGAAATTACTAATTCATCAAATATCTTAGAGATCATATAAATTACGTCATTCATGAATTTATAGCCTGCGTTACAAATTCACGAAGGTCTCAAATCGTACTTTATTTCTGATTAAATTATAACTAAAATTTACTATTTGTGAATAAGGGCACTCTACTGTATGGTCCCTTGAAATTACAGCTCAGTTACCAAGCCTAAACACAAGAATGAAATGTGTACTGTAATAAAAGCCGTACCCGTCCGTCTATCAGAAGTCTAGCAATCAGACAACCTAAAATTCGGTTCCAGTTGAATGCATCTATTCTATTTCTCTAATGCTTCTCTAACAATTTACTAACGATGATGAAAGATAACTTCGTATCTGTTACGCAATTTCATTGTTATTTCTTAATTTCTAATAGGCTTCATTGTTGTTTCTAACGAGCCATCAGAGATAACATATTTATAAACTTCAAGTGCTTGGAAACTATAATATCATCCACTTCATGAAGGACGTTCCAGTAAACGTTATTTACCACAAATTATTTCCGAGTAATCCGTTATTGAGTGGGGACTTCACCAGAAAGCAAGCTGCCAGAATTCCTCAACAATAACGGCACAAAAGATCGAGTATTGGACGCCGAGACGCTGCTGAACAATCGAATGCTCCTCTCTCCCTTGACCACGAAATGTCAGAGATAACTGTAGATTTCTCCAATAAATGTACCAAAGATAAATAATAATATTGAGACAAAGGACTTCTAGAGTATCATGCCTAACATTTTCAACTCTCACAATATTAAAAGATAACTTTTTAAAACACGAATCCCGGTAGATTTTTACTTTATTTCAAGATGAATAGGTACCTTTACTCTGTCACTTTGTTGACAACTTCATGTATATGTATTATCTCTTTGGCATTGTAAGTATTCTTTGTTGTTTTGAATTATTTTGAAGTTTTATAATTTTGTGTTCCTTATTTGTTAGATTATTAAGCTTTATACTCAATTATAAGAAAGAATTGAAAAAAAGATAATATATTAAAAAATAAGCATCGTACAGCGCATGATACAGTTTGGTTTTTGAAAATGTAATGATACAATCGCAAAATCAAGTACACTAATCATGCTTCAGCATTTTATGTGGCGGTAGTGTGTCTCTACATATAGTAGGCTATATATTGAATACATCGGTTTCATTTTCTGTTTTCATTTTAAGATTATCTTACATACTTTACAATAGCTGGTATTAATAAAAAAGGAAACACCCATGGAAAAAGACTACGATTAGCCCGGGAACAAATGTAAAGGCAAAGGCAGACTCCAACACAAGAAGAGATTCAAATCAGGAGGAAACAGCAGGGCAGCGACACCAGACAGCGTCACAAGACCGTTTGGTAGGTCTCATCGTTTTTATTATCACTATTTTATATGAGAATATTACTGTAAGCCGCGTTCACATGCGGCAGTGTCGTAGATAGGACGCTGAACATAGTATCGTAATAAATGAATGCAATGTAAAGAAGTCAATTGTCTCATTTGATAAAATATGATATGACAGTTCGCTGGTGAACATCGGTTGCGTATTAAAATTTGATTTTAAAGGAAGCAATGAGAAACATTTGTGACCCATTACATGCCTCACTGAGAAACTACCACTGAATTCATGAATAAATATACAAGTCCCATCAATTTTGACAGGACGCGTATACTAGTTTGCTAAAAAGAAACAGATCCAAGAACCTTAGCCAAAGATAACACAGATGCGGAGTCTCGTTCTTTGCTTTGAAGTTCAGAAATCGTGAGAGCGATCAAAATTTCACGCATCATCTGAGTCCCACGGAGCTCGCGAAAGTTAACAGGAATGCTGCGAAGGCTTCCGTCGCTGCCGCTCGAAGTGTTACATAATCCTGGGGCGCAGCTCATTAGGGGCGCTCGGGGAGGTGCAGGGCATGGGCCTTTTTCCCACTAATGAGGTTACATATTCAACGAGAAAGAGTTTCCTTTTCGCACAGAGTACGTTCGCTGGAGGCGTTTCAGCGTAACTTTCGGACTCGCTTTTTTGCGTAGTCTGTCTGTTGCGTCACACAGACTGTAGCTCGGCTGAGCTCGGTGTTTGGCCAGCACGATAAACTACGGCTCGTTAATGCTTGATCTCGATCCCTCTAATAATGTGAAACGTTACAGGCCAGGTTGCTAAATCTATCATACCTGAATTTGTTTCCCGCTATTTTTTCGATATTTTATGCCCGCGTGTTCGAATGTGTATTTGAATAGAAAACATGAATGGATAAACTACAGCAGGAGCCTAACCCGTCGCATTTGTTACCTAAGTTGAGAAGTGACGCTTACCTGTTATAACATAAATAATAAAAAATAACGATACTTAACTAGGCAAAAAATTCACCACTTGCCATTCATGGGCTACTTTACAGTCCCTTAAGCAAATAAATGGTAACTTCAAACTACCATTCACCCCGATACCCAATGAATGAAAATTAACTGTTTTGCAATTACTCTCATAACCAATGAACGAGTCATCAATGTTACTCTAATAACCAATGAACGAGTCATCCACATTACTCTCATAACCAATGAACGAGTCATCCAGATCACTCTCATAACCAATGAACGAGTCATCCATGTTACTCTCATAACCAATGAACGAGTCATCCAGATTACTCTCATAACCAATGAACGAGTCATCCATGTTACTCTCATAACCAATGAACGAGTCAACCACGTTAACCATTAGCTCATGTGATTGTTGCGTAGGTCAATGCAGGTATGTCAGTTACCAACGAAAATAATAGAATGCCTGTTCCAAAGTACGCTCAGAACCAGCGGACGGGTGACTGAACAGATAAACCTTGTATCGCAATTAGACGACGAAAGTGCGCAAGCAGCAACTGAAGTATACATTTCTAAAAAAAACAAAGGTTTTCTAGATTTTAGGTATCCCAATTCCCAAAATAATTATTCATACTGCACAGGGTTACCAGGAATTCACTCAACCAACTCGGTACGTTACGAGTCACAGTTTCAAGTCAACGCACAGTTAAAAGAATCATGTGCATCTCCCGGTTGTTTTCAAGGAATTGTCCCGTTCCTACGGCAGTTTTGCTTCTAGGACTTCTGCAGCTGCCCAGAGAGACGACATAATTGTTGTGCGCCTGTGGACAACGAGAATAAAAAGAGGTTGTGACGAGCACGCAGGTTCAAGAGGTCTACTAATAATATCACTCGCACGTTGGTGACTGCTGCGTGAGGTGTGAGGGTAACGTGAGGAAATGTAGGGTCCACTTTTGGAACGAAGCCAGCGTCGCGCTCCTGCAGCAAGTGTTGCTGGAAATAATTGCGGATGGTAGACCAGCTTAACTCGTCCTCGACTGGATTTCACGGGCCTTATTTAGACTTTTCGAAGCGAGGGTCCGGGACTCTTTAAGTTTTTCCCTGAGAATGGCTGCGTTGTACAGCGCGTCTTTCGAACCTAAGCCTTGTGTTTTTTATGGTTTTTTGTGTGTAGTATAACGTGATCCAATACTGCCCAGTGTTCAGTGTGAACCAAAATCTCATTTCACTCCAAGAAATATTAGAAATTGTATACTTTCTATGTTCTTTGCACAGAGACATTAAATGTACGAGTAGTTACGTTGATGTCTTTCCAAGACCTCATGAACTAGGCAAAGTTGCTTGAAAACTCAATGATTTATTTGAAAATAAGTATACAAGTCAACATGTATAAATTATTGATACTGTGGAAAGTTATGACGTAATAAGGAGCTTCTTAACAGTTTCAAAATTTAAATACAGAGGCAATAAACTTATCAATAACAGTCTTGCACGAAATATTTGTACATAGTTATATATGAGAAGTACCATTCTGCAACAAACAAACTTATTGAAACTTTAGAGTTTTTTTGTTCGGGCCACGCGGGTATCTCCTTAGTTGAAAAAAATCCCAAGCCGTACAGCAACATCAAAAACCCACATAATTCACTGATGTAACTATATTCACGTTCGCTGCCCGCGGAGTTGACCGAATACATTCGAACGAGGATGGCACGAAGTAGGTCAAAAACTTTGCATTGTCATGCAGGTTTTAATGCAAAGTTAATTAATGCACATTTCTATCAATTCCATGAGTATTTTGCATGATCGAGACACAAAGTCTGCCTCCCACTGCTTTGGACGATATAAGGAGTAAAATTATGAGGAAATTTCTCGTAAGAGCCCCTTTTTGTCCTTTAGATGTGTGTGATATAAAGGTAAGAACAGCATAATTTCTGCTTAATGTAAATTTATTTTACTCGAAACACAGCAAGCTTTCCTATCGCAAGGTCTAAAAGGAATGCTTTTTATACAAATATTAAATTTCGCTGTGCTTTTTTTTTATATCTTAGATAATATGTTGAAAATACCCGAATTTATTCAGATTAAACGTCTAAGATAATTTTTTCCCTTGTAGCTATTCCTATATTCGTCCAAACGAATTTCCTTCCTATTTTCATTTGGACTCGCAAAAACCTGAAGAGTAACATTTTCAATACTTTTTCCATCCGGGACGTACTCTCTGCAACTAAAGTATTGTTTCCTCGTCAGATCGACATTACGAAACGACACTGACTCTCATGATTTAGTACAGATTACTCATGTTTTAGTACAGATTAATTGGTTCTAATTCGGGAGATTAATGGAGCGAGGCGCTGAGGGCCAAACTTTGAAACCCTGAGGGACTAACTCCATCACGGGGAATGAACTGGACGTCTGCTCAGGCTACAGGAGCGTTTGTCGCTGCAAAATACTGAAAAATATTCACAATACAACTTCTGTCCTAGAAACGAGACGTGATTGAGCTTCTGTCCTAGAAACGAGACGTGGTTGAGGTTTTGTCCTAGAAACGAGACGTGGTTGAGGTTCTGTCCTTGAAACGAGACGTGATTGAGCTTCTGTCCTAGAAACGAGACGTGATTGAGCTTCTGTCCTAGAAAGATGTGGTTGGCGTTGGAAGAAAGATGGAAAACAATAATTTTTTCCTGTATCACAAAAAATATGAATTGCTAATTTTGGCAACGAAATACGATGTGATAAATTCTAGTAGGTGACCGTACACTTATGAGTTACCTTGAAATATGTATTCCTATTTGCCCACAGTAGAGCTTGGGAAGAGGAGTTGCCGTATTGTAAGGTATCGACCCATCTATCCAATACCGAATCTGAATAATACCTTCGAAATTTGGGTTAACTTCAGAGTGGATGGATACTGATGCAGGCGTAGGCATCAACTGTCGACTGATCATACTTGTGAAGCGTTCAATTTTTCCATGCTGATTCTAGTACAGTATCCTATTTCCTGAAAGTTATAAAAATCCTGATCCTGAACTCGCTTTTGAAGCCAATCCATGAAGTAAACAAATTTGCAGCAATAGATCCGACTCAGGTAAACGTACCAGTGCTGTGAATGCAAATGAATTAAAATGAGCATAACCAATCAAAGACAAAAATTTCAAAATGGCCTCCATTACTCATGTTTTTGGCATGAATCTCTGGTCGTTAGTGGAGTCCCGCAGGGTTCAGTGCTGG
>VOMN01087190.1:0-28411 GCA_014899125.1 Orchestia grillus
GCTGAGTCCTTGATTTCGTTACAAAAATAAAGTACAGGAAACGTTCAGAGAAGACTAGTGTTCACAGAACGTTACCTTGACATGCAGGTATGTAATCCACAGACCACATTCCACCCAAGTTGCATTTTGTGACGATGGTTGAGCGGCTGTTAGCGAACTCGTGTCCTTTTGGGCAGGAGTAGGTGATGACGCTGTCGAACGCCGTCTCTCGAGACGACGCGATGGCACCTTCGCCAATTCTCAGCTGGTGGCAATCTGGAGCCAAGAGCAAATTGTACTGTACGACGTGTCATTGATGTGTGATGTGTGTAGTGTACAGTACGACGTGTCACTGATGTGTGATGCGTGTAGTGTACAGTACGACGTGTCAGTGATGTGTGATGCGTGTAGTGTACAGTACGACGTATTATTGATGTGTGATGCATGTAGTGCACAGTACGACGTGTCAGTGATGTGTGATACATGTATTGTACAGTACAACGTGTTATCGATGTGCGATGTATGAATTGTATTTCACTGTACAACGTATAACCGATGCTGATTTACGATGTACATTGCTCGGTACAACGAACTATTAATATTGATACTAATGTATGATGTGTTCTATGAAAATCGTTTCAGTCATGTAACTATATCCATAAAAACGGTAAGTTTGATTAGGTAACAATGTAACTTGGTTTTGACCTTCGCAAGATATCAGAATGTTTTTAACTTTTTTTACAGATTTAACAATTTTCTAATGATTCTAGGTTCAAAAATCGCAGTTCAGACTCGCTGATAAAGGATTTTTAATTTTCCTTCCATTGAGTTCATTTGATCAGACACATTTTCAAATTCAGAATGTTCAAACATTATTCGCACGAAAGTCTTCCAAACGTGGAGGTACGCAAACAGTTAAATTGGGTTCCAATACATCTCTCGAAAGTAATTCAGCATTAAATTCGCCATCTTGATTTACTACATTTATATCCTTTAAATTTACCAGCAGAGAACTTGGCGGACCATCCCTTGGCGCTGCGGAGCGGATCGCTGGAGAAGCGCAGCAGCATCGTGCCGGAGTCGGCTGTCAGGGTCATGGCAGGAGGGTTGGCAGCCGAGAAGCCTTGGCCGGGGTGTAGTCTGATGGCCTGGGTGCGCTCTGCTCCATCGTAAACTTGAACGGTGTCTTTGTCGCTGACCTCAAAATCTCGGAACTGGAAGGGAATAAACCGATATTACTTTTCTGACAGTGCCTTAGCGTAGCATTCAATTAAAACGAACTGATGGTCAAAAAATACGGCAGTATTTTACGTGTCATGTGATATAGGTTAATTTATCTTCAAAATAAACTTGAAACTGCTTTATGCTGCGAAGAAAAAATAATGCAGGAAATAATTAGAACTAGTGTCATGCATGTACTGTCTCATTGAAGTTCAAATTCATGTTTGCCTCCCGTACCTTCAAAGAGAGCCTTCCTCCTCCAGGCCTTCTAATGAGGTACAAGCACTCCTGGTTGTTCGGATAGTTAGAAATTCCGTAGGCTGGTGATGTAACATCGCCCTCGAGAGCTTCGAGAGTGACCGAACATCCTGAATAATAACGAATCTGGAATCCTTTTCCAGAATTGCCGAAGCTCGTCCGAAGGTACAAGTACATGGTAGGCCCGGTGGAAATGATGAATTTAGGGTTTTCATCTTGCTTGCCAGTCAAACTCGCCAGTACTCGCGATGAAGGACTAGACCCATCTCGCACTAAAATGTAGTCGTTGTCTGAAAAAAAAATATAAAAGTAAAATATAACTAATGAGGTGTTTGTCTACATTATTGAAGCAGGACGACGAATAATGGAATGCACTTGTATACTTCCAAAAGGCTCAAAGCAAAGCAAGAACTTGGAGAATAAATTTCAATTCACAGGTGCTGCTGAACAGAAATTAGTACTCTACCTTTTTCCATGTCGAAATCGGTAATCTGGATGGTTATTACGTTGCCCTGTTGAGTTTTCAGTTCGTACAAACACTCCAGGCCTCCCGGGTAGTCCATGGACGGGTAGTTGGGGGAGGCGAGAACTTGGGGGCTTGGAGAAGCGATGAACTCCCCACCGCAGGACTGGGGCTCTGTTTTCCACGAAGCCCTGCAAAATGAGACGCGAGATGCTAACAAGCTTCAAATGGATCCTCACTATAGACAAAGTTATCTATATTGTAAATTTAAAGTAAAGTTTGCGATTTTAATAAATAAATCTTAGATGATTACTGTATGAAAAAATATCCCTACCGCAACGAAACTTTGAAAGGAAAGCTTGTCAAGATCATTGTAAGTGTGAAGGATATTTACCTGAACCCTCTCTTCTCAGCAGCGGCATCTGACTTGAATTTCAAGATCATGAAGTTTGAGGCAGAGACGAAGAGGCGGCTAGACAAGTCTTGCCTCCCCGACAGCGTTGCGATGGGCACAGCAGAGTCGGAAGTTCTACCTCCAATCAAAATCTGAACAGTGTCGAAGTTCTTTTCTGTGTCGAATTCGTAAAACTGGAGAACGATATTATGACCGACTGGTCCTTCCAAAGTCCACTGGCAGTCCATATTGGGTCCATATTTATTGGGGTAGTTAGGGCTCTCGATGGAGTCTCCTGAAGACTTCATGTAGTATTCGCAGCGGCTTTCACAATTCATTTCATCGGACATGTCACCACAATCGTTCTGACCATCGCAAAGGAATGCCTGAAAATATATTCATATGATTAGTATATTTAACTTTTTGTTCGAGTGAATATTTATATGCGAGTAATTTACTCTAGGAATAAAGGTATATAACGTTCCTTGTAACAAATATCAAAGAATGTAAAGCTTACCTCATTCATTACAGAATTTTTAGTTCATACTGCTTCAAAGAAATTACAATGAAGATCAACTAAACAGCCGACGGTCCTTGATAAAATTCACCCATTTTTATTTGGAAATAATTCTTACGCGAGAGTTAAGCTGAGTTTGCGTAGCTTGAACAGCTTCATCCTAATTATAGAATTGGAAAAGCACCTTCCTTTGATATTTAGACTGACTCCAGACGAAGGCATGCTATTTTCGAGTTGTGCAATATATAACTGCTCTATAGCAATGCATTTAACTTCGTAAGAAACTCACTAGCTCCGTCACGCATATAAACATAGGAACACATTTATAATTAGTTTTTCTCTAACAAACAATGTCCCACAATGAACCTCACCCTAGGTGCCTATAAAGCAACACCCGGCTATGCGATCAAGGTACACACGAAATACGGTCTCGGGTAACTCACTTCGTTGACACACTTTCCATTGGAGCAGAGGATCGATCCCATGGGACAAGCGACGGCCTTGCACATGAAAGGCCGCAGGGATTCGCAGGTGCTGAGCTCCCACGCTTGGTGCTGCTCGCCGAGCTTGGCTCTGACGCACTCGCCGTTCTCGACTCTGGGTTGCCCTTGCGACCAGAAACCTGGGAATGAGAATTGACGTTTTTACCGCTTGCATTCGGGCGTTTATTCATAGAATGAATGGAATTACTTAAGAGGGGCCCTGCTAAGAATGAATTGATAAAAAGGTTAAATAAGCAGCGGAATTATATTGTGATTGAAAAACGTTCAAAGGAAGAAAAACGTTCCAAGGAGAAAAATGTTTGATAAAAACACTTGGTAAAAATTGAGTCCGGAAAGTACAAAAGCCGATAAAAAAATATTCACAGAAAAGAGAACATTCCATTTCGTAGAGAATAATACTCTGATGACCGTGATCGTCAGTACAGAAAGAATTTAGACAGAACGGTATCTTTCGAGATGCGTACCCGAGTAGAGGGACACGTGGTCCCCGCCTGCAGACTCGAGGGTGTTGGTGTTGAGGTCGTTGAGGGCCACGGCCCCCAACCAATAGCTGCTCGTCGGGTGGTCGAGCTGCATGTGGGCCAGGTGCTGTGTAAAGTTGTTCTCAACGTAACTGTCCACCAGCAGCAACTCCGAACCAAACCTGCACACAAGTAAAAGGTTTATACTATATTCGATAGTGACCAATTCCATTCTCTATAAAAGAAAAAATGCGTTTTGTATGTTTGACGAGCTGTTAAGAGTTACTGAACACATCTAAATTGTAAATTGATATGGGAAATGCGATACAAGGCCCTATACTTTTTTCATCACTGAGCCGAAAAACTCAAATTTTATAGGCGAGTGAATTTCCCTTGTGAAATCCCAATAAGCGAAGCATTTTAGAGAAACTATTCCATTGATCTTAACTAGTCGCAAAACAACAAATAAAGAAGAAATTTTTGGAAAAGCGCAAATAGGATTCCGAAATCTCTTCGATACTCGATGACTACTTCTATTACGAAAAAATACAAATCCAATTCGAATAGTAATAGTAAGTAGGCTGCAGGAGGGTAGTCGGAGACCGTGTAGGACCAACACTGGACCCTGGAGCTGCATAGGTGACCATCTGCTGTGGCCAACAACCCCACAGACCCGCTATGCGCCGCCTCCACCACAGCGCTACTCCACAACCTGCCTTCTCCTATTTCTGAATACTTTTTAGAGGTCCCGGTGAACGAGTCGGGAGATGAGCGCATTAGTCGACGATTTCTACGATGCCTCATAGAAGTCGCTGTGGAACCCTAAACGACTACACCCTGTATCATATTTGATTTAGTTTCTTAAAATTGCACAGCTGTTCTATCAGAATTGAGAATTTTTTTCTGTTCAACGTTCGAAGAAATTAGTGCAGTAACAGGTTAGCATACTTCAGCATGTATGCCGGAGAAGCCTTCGTAAGCGTTCGTGTGAGACCCGAACTGGAATAATTAACCCGGTCCATTAAAAAATCAAAACAAATTAGCACTGGTTAAAGCAGCAGCCAAAAGTCTATGACCCGGCAAATATTTGAAAAAACAAAAGGCAGGTTGGGATTAACATTATTGCATTTAATTGCTACATTATAACATCATCGAAAGACCTGAAGTCATGAAACGTTGTAATAACTGTCATTTGCATATTATAAAATATACATTTATTCGCTTCAAATTATCGCTTTTTATAAATCCAACAGAAAACAGATTCACGATTGCAATGGCCACTAAAGTAAGTCCTACGATTTAAAAGTCAATTTATCAGGCTGTAAAATACCACAACTGCGGGAACTAGCAGCTCTCCCTGTAATGTGCATATAGAATCTTTAACGTTCGGGCATTTCGCCAATTTGAACGAGTGTTTCATCCAATTATGTTGACGAAAGCTGTTTGCATCAATATAAAAACTAAAATCCCTAAATGTTGCACAGCGTGATTAGTTCAGTTTCAATGTTCAATGCAAATACGAGCACACCGGGACAGCAACATGTCTCACTGCGCAATAATACATTAGTTTTTAGGTCTTCACTAATTAGAAATAACCTACATCAATTTTAAATCGAACTTCATCTCGGCCACATTACTGATACCGAAAAAATTCTATTTTGTCTTCTACTACAAGATTCCTCTCAAAACAACAAGGACACTAACTTCCCTAGATCGTTTTAAAGTGCAGCGTAACTGAACCATGGATAAATCTGTCCTCATGAACAGCAACGAAAGGTGAAGAACCCGGGCGACCCAGCTCGCGGAAACCTGTTCCAGGGAGTGCCGCGTAGAAGAAGATTCCGACTTTAGAGTTACAGCGTTCCCAGAGGTCACCTCGGCAGCGTGAGCCTCCCCACACGGTTTCGGGGCTTGGTGTCCCGATGAGTTCTTCCTCTAACGCTTATATTATTTGAGGTAAGGCTGGAGTTAACTTGTGCAAAAAAGTAACTCGAGTTTCATGTACATTTACAACAAGACTGCAGCAGCTTAGTACAAGAATTAGTAGAATTTGAATTTGAAACTTAAATGTTGATCATTAGTCGTTCAACGGCAAAGCTACTTGATTTTAAGTGATATTGCTCAGTATTATAGTCTCAGTTTTATATTGCTCTATTCGTCGAACCGTTGCTACGACCATGGCCTCTAACAAATTTTCAACGAACTACAGTAGGATAACCATAGAGTTTCTATACCACTGAGGTTACGAAAATGTCCAGGTAAGGTTTTGAAGCCAGACATTCAACGCATTTAAATTTTCACTTTTATACATTCTAAACGTACCCATGAACTATGTGTTGCATCTACAATTCACGCCTATTTTCAATAATTTGTCGTGTACAGCAATGAAAACGTTAAAACACTGATCTTAAATTTTGTGTGAATAATATTCTAAGTATCATTTATCCACGACACTGAACTTCATCCGACGAGTTGTCAGAATTATTGTCATTCTCACAAACGCTACTAGCGACTCGGATGACTTCAACACTACGCATCGTCTGTGTATTACCCAAGGGACTCGTCTGCTACCGGCGGTGCTTCAACGACATACATCAGTTTCTATCACGTAACCAAGACTAACTACAGTTTGAAATTAGCACTACAATGAAAATTGCTAATTTTTCTCTCTTCCCTTTTTGTATTCATATTCCAAACAAGTACTCGTTCAATTTGATCAAAGGGCTATCACGACACGAGAAAATCATTTAAAATAACCTAAAAACGATAAATATCAATTACACGTCATGAAATTCTTGTACGAAGATAAGAAATAAAGATTAATTTCACGCAAGAAAACAAAAATTCAACGGTTCTAAGTTTAGCACAACTACATTTTCTTAGTCAAATTAATCATCTAGCCATTATTTGTAGGCTATGTGTGTTCAGATTAGTCTTTAAAATTTGTCTTTCCCTGACAAAATATAACGATTCTAAAAATGCGAGACCCCATGGTTTTGTTTAAGAAATAATTATAATTCAATATAGGGTTCGAATAGGTAGTAGCTATAAGGGAAATTAATTTTATTTTCGATGGGCAAAAAAGCAGATTCAAATCTTCAGTTGGATTTACTACAAAACATTATAATTCACATTATCAGATGTTGTCCAGCGCGATTCTCTTGGTGAAGCACGATCTTCCATAGTTCATGAACACCGTAGAAGGTGGAACTGCTGTTTTGCAATATATAATAGCTTTGATCAGAAATGGACTTGAATGCGTTCTGAAACAACTTTCGATTCGTCAATGGTATTTCTAATAATTATAGTATATATTAAATGATGAGCAACACGAGATAAATTGCAAATGTAATTATTTTTGGAATTAGTAATTTTTTCCTTTTTATTATCATACAGATTTTGTGACAGCAGGGACTAATTAGTAAAAAGATAAGTTATGCACTCAACTCTCGATATTAATGTTAATATTTATTAGTGAGGATTATCAATATACTCAAACTCTGGATCCGAATTAAACTATACTAAATAGTATCTCGGATAAATCAACACCGAATTTTCTCCCCATGAAAACTCTTATCCCTGTCGTAAGCAACGAAATTGAGCTATAATCATCATAGAAGCGATATCGATCATACACCTGAAATATCAGAGCTATAATATCTTATGAACACATTGGTCGCAATTGATTTATAAAATAAATACTTAGGATCACGGGAAATTTTTAACCGACGCTGATGAGGAATCTCACTGACATAAGGATAACTCCTTAACATGCGTTGAAATTCCCATATCATTTCAAAGCGAGCAGATTATTTCGAGTTGCAAATACTTCGATAAATGTAATGCTCATCAGCGTGTTTTGCAGTGATACACATAGGTCAAATATTCAGTTTCAAATTTGGCGACCAGTTTTAAAATTCGAAGTAATTCTTCACTTAACAAAAATTTGCACACTAGAGGTTCGCTTCAAATAATCTAAGACTCAGTTTACAATACATGTTAGCGACTCAAGTTACAAAGGCACCTAACTTTAATATCTGTGTTGATTGGTCTCACTTTACATCAAATAAATGTAAAAAAGGTAAATATTTAGAAAAATAAAAAAGCACGAGGTGAGAATTTTAAAAACGACGACGCCATTACCAGAAGTCCCTTGAGTGGCACGCTGGCTTTCATCGCTATAGATGGAGATGATGTACTCGAAAAGAAAAAATTTGGTCGGCCTACTAATGATTAAACCTACTACAGCCTTTGGCAACAACAACAGCCTCTCAAAACAACAGCCTCTCAAAATAACAGCCTCTCAAAATAACAGCCTCTCAAAATAACAGCCTCTCAAAATAACAGCCAACTAAAAGTTGATGGAATGAGAACAATGAAGGGATACCACATTTCCAAAACATGTTTTTTTTGTGTTGTCCATCAAAGACGAGTTAGCTCCGTAAACTCAAACGTACTGTAAGCCTCTGTAGAGCAATACGTCAACCCAAATTCCCAGATTGTTTTGCAATTATTACAAAATTCTCTTCATAGCTGTAGCCTAAAATTCTGATTCAAGTCAAGTTCGTAATTCTTTTGTAGCAAGGCGTTCATAATACTTAAAATCTCAATTCTAAGTTGAAAGGGCACCATTCTTCGATCATTTTTGTCGCTTCTAAAATAGTCGCATCATTCTTGGGCATCGAAACCGCTAGTGAATAGTTTTTCTAAATGCCCTTCATCAAGAAAGATTTCCAGTACTTGGTCAAGAGACTTGCGAAGACTGCGGCTTAAGACTGTAACTAACCGTGCGTAATTCTCGCAGATGTACTACAGTAGCTCTTACGATATGAATTACATAGATGGTGATTACAACTTCAATGTAGGATTAAAAATGTCAAACTCTATAAACTTTTACTCAAAACGAAACTTCACTAGCTTTGAAGTGCAAATTATCACATTCCATGAAATACTCATATCAACAACCTTAGAAAATTTCAAGTTGTATGGGCGATCGAGAACAGCGTCGATGAGCTGGTCAAGCGACTCCTGAGATGGGGATGTTGAGTGCTGGTGGCCGTCGAACGCTGAGGTCAAGGACTGCGTTGCATGGCCGGTCGCCTAACTGGGAGCAGCCTCGCGGTCAAGAAACCGGTGGTTGCCGGCTCTGCATTTCTAACATTGGTTTCCGCGTTTGACGACCACAACGTCCTCCAAATGCCCGTAGATTAATTCTATCCCGGTCTATTCGTGTTGCGAGTTGCATGTGCTGCGTTACATTTTTGCTTAGCGTAATATAGGCTAAGCGCAATATAGGCTAAGCGCAATATAGGCTAAGCGCAATATAGGCTAAGCGCAATATAGGCTAAGCGTAATATAGGCTAAGCGTAATATAGGCTAAGCGTAATATAGGCTAAACGTCCTAAACTACAGACTTGAGCGAAAAATTATAGAATGAAGAATGGATTTATTTCAAACAGTGTCCTGCCTCGTAGTTTAAACGTTTGTCAATTAGTCTGCATTTAATTGGCATTTTAAAGTTCATTAACAATATATTTAATATAACATCCATAGTGACAACCCCCAAAGCTCTGGGTTGGGGGTTGCTGATATAATCAGTTAGATTATACTGCTTCCTCACATTAAAACATTTCTAATAATTACATCCGGAGAAAATTCACCCTGCAACACGTTATCCACTCGCTCTCCTCACTCGACAGCGAAGCCGGAACATTGCATCTTGTCGCGCCGTATATAAACGAGCTGTTCGTAAGCGACTCTCATTACGACTGATACGGTTTCCGGTAAGAAATGCAAGTCAGCAGGTCGGGAGCTGCTGCACGAGCTGAGCGAGATGTTATCGCAGGGACGATTACGCAAGTGTGTGTTTTGGTCGTAATTATTGCCGCGTTTGTAAGTGCCTCCAGTTAGGGAGGAAGGATCACTGTTAGAGACCTGTGTGACGCTTTCTCGCAGTGTGTCCCGAGATGAACAAAACACTAATGCTCTAGTTCGCTGACGAGTCCTGATACTTCGATCTCAAGTTTAGTCTCCATCTCGAGGAGAAATTCAACTTGTGAATGTGCTCCGTTACGTGTCAGCAATAAAGAGTATTTTTATCTAAAGTTGTCCAAATTAAAATCATTTTCGTAACAGTTGAAACAGTGATTTTATAAAAAGTAAGTAAACAAACTTACAATCGGCGAAATAATACTTAAAAGAGGGAAGACATCAGAATAATACAATTTTGCGTCAAGTGATGCTAGCACGTTACACACTTATTGAAAATTAACAACTTCTATTTGGCCTCATAAACATGTATGATACTATAAGAATATTCATTTAAGACTTAAAACAAATACTAGGGATTCATTTCCTTAAGCATCATCAATGACACTGTGATCCTGATCCTTAATTTCAGAAAAAATAGTACATGTTGACCAAAAACGGGTGCAAAATTGTATATTGCGACACGATTGTTCATTCGCAAAAACAATACATCCCTTCGAAATTAGAATACACGTAATAAACCATGATTTAGATGGACCAGATGCCTGGATTACTATGACAAGGAAAAGAGATCATTTGGACGCAAAGTTCAGCTACCGTATCAAAATGATGATGCCGCGTCTGTCACCAATTGAACGTAATTAACGCGTCTTCCCACGTGAACACACTAGCAGGGCTCTATCAGCACACTAGCAGGGCTCTATCAGCACACTAGCAGGGCTCTATCAGTACACTAAAGGCTGAATATTTTCATCGACGCAAAAGCCAGGAAATGGGCGAATCCCACTCCGGCTCTTCAATTTACCGCACCTAATTACGTCGCTACGTAGGCCAAAGCCAACATTTACTTCAGTTTCATTCACTATCGAAGATCGTTTTAAGTAAACCTACAGTACATCATCGTACGTAAAGCAGTAAGTTGAGGAAATAAAATTATTCAACCGAGTTATTTTTTAAGATCAGTGGGCAGCTCACGAACTTACAAAAATTTTTTGGAAGAGGTCAAAATTGAAGAATTAATATACTGAACATCATATTCATAAAATATATTTAGCGATTTGCCAAATTTAAAATTACCTCGTCTTGGTATGCATCGCAATATTATATTTTTTTCATACGAACACACCGCTCAATCCTAAGTCCATCCGTGACACGTCACGATTGTGTCTTGTTACTTGCGACTTACAACACACAGCAGGGAATCGCCGGTGTCGTGCAAGGGAAAGCGGCCACAAAAGTTCTGCTGCGCGACATTACGAGAAGCATAAGAGCGGAACGCGTTATCCGGAGTGCCTTGAGTGAGCAAAACGCGAGCGGGGTGATCCGATGCCAGTAGAGCAGGCAGAGAAAGGCCTTATTAGTCGCTTTTACTAATCCAGAAAAAGACTAAGGCAACGGATGCCATGCAGGGTTACGAACACATGTTAAGGTTTGGTGGGAAATACGATCATGTCTAATTATATTCAAAGAAAGCGAGAAGTTTCTCTTCGTAGAGTTTATAGTTTCGATTAGGGTTCAAAACACTACCGTCTCTTAAAGAACAGACTATTCCTTCCCAAATAAGTCAAGCTTAAGTCACTTAAAGCATTGATTAATTTTCTTTTAAAAAAGACCACGAATGCAATTTTTTCAAATAAACATTCTTTTTTTCTAGGGGTAAAATAAATCGTTTAATCTAGGAATTCATTATTTCGAACCCATTGAGTATTTAATTTCTTCATGAAGCGTTCCTAATTCGAAACGATTTCCGTGTATTCATCGGTTCCATTGAACAATGCCGTGCGGCACTCCTGGGATCACGTTCATAGCGTCGACAGAATATCTGGTGCGAAGAGGGAAGAGCTTTCGCTGAATCGTCAATCAGGGTCTCGCTAATTAGGCTTAACTAGAACAGCACGTGCCGACTCGCTCAGACTAAGTGAGCCACGGCAGCGGCCTTTACTGATGTTTCTACTGCGATTTTTCTTACTGTATCTTCTTTTCTATCTTTGACTACTCTCGTTAAACAATCATGAACAAGCAAGTAAACAATGTTAGATCTAGCTTGCTACACTTAAGCGAACTATAACATTACTGTGAAGACAGCTGCTCGTAAGAATGTACTGCCATATGTTTAATTTTAAGGTAGTTTAAATACACTCTCTGTACGTGATTACAACCTATTTGAAGCATGCCTGTGATTGAATGCATGAGAGGATAAACAGAGCTATAGAAGTTATAATTTGTACTGTCGGAGTCGCGATTACCGACGTTTCTGCCTACGTTGTAACTTGCGTCGTGCTCTGTCAAACTTCATTGCAATCCTGTCCTTGCTGTCGAATTACGCGTGGAACTTGCAGAGCACAATTAATAAAATTGAGGCTAGCATGACTTATCAGTAATAAACGGATACTCATGTTTCCTCAGAATATATGCTGTGACCTAATGGTAGTTTTCTTTCATAACACAATGAAACCCTGAAAGTCGGAACATAGAAACCACAATGCAGACAATATACTACGTCCATTCATACTGGATGGGGAATATTTTTGAAGGCTTGCGGTAAAATATAATGCAAGGTTTACTGATAGGGGAGTGCGAAAGAGAACCTTCCACTTGAATTTGATCAGGAAGTGTTCAGTTTTACAGCTCTTCAATCGAAAATAACGGGGGCAGTAACTAGAAGCATCTAAATAATATAATACGAAGAAAGGCGTCATTGAAGCTTCAGTGGAATGTTGTTTGCACGATATATTGGTCCCATGGATGGTTACCTTGGAGATGTTTGGGTCTTCACGCCCGGGCCACACTGAGGTGCCGCCGCTTGGCCCCACTGGGGTACTGCCGCGTTACGAGAACACATTATCAACCAGTGGCCTCTAATTCTAGCCAAGTTATTGCAAAGGTTAAGAATGCAAGATTAGGATAAGTTTTTTGAAAAACTCGAGCCTGAGCAAAAAATTTAACCTGGCCACGGCTAATTCAGCTCAAATTTTAATTTATTGCGCCGTTTGTACTGAAATATTTGACGCAATCTCGGTACGGTGACTAAATCAACTGTATAACAATTTTTGAAGAAAAGTTCATACGGAAACATTTTTGAAGAAATTCAATACATCTTCGCGTATAGGGTGTGAATTTTTTCTAAATAAATTAAAATCAATTAAAAGAAGACAAAATTCAAAACGTTTCTCGAAAAAATTGTATTTGAACCCTCGTATTTCCTCATGTCTTTTTTCCAGAATAATGGAAGCTTTAGACTAAAAGAATCTAAAACTAACTTTTTAATACAATAAAGATATATTTTCTAGGAATTTTCGAAAAATAGCTTAGCATTACTGCAAGATGAGCTTAATTCACAAAAATTACATTCAATTAGAACTAAACTTATTTCCAATTGGGCTAAAACTATCGATTTTTAGGACCAAACGCAAACCATTCTCGATTGAAACAATCGGACAGAAGTTAACACATCCTTCAGGATCGAGATTAAATAACAAAGAATTCTATTTGAAACTTTAACACTTTCGACAAACAATTAAACTTCAAGTCAGAGACCCGGAGAAGACCATTTTCGTCCTACAGAACATTCAACGAAAAATTAAACCAATTCCGAACGTGGAAGTTCTAAGCTTCAAAGGAAAGTTTGAATTGACATTTAAAAGAACAAACAATGGGACTCACAAGAGAGGGGGAATGCTCAACCAAGGACAAGACGCGCACGAACCTCGGCGATGAAAGCAGCGGCGGACCTGCAAACTTTGAGTGTGTCGCAGCCTCTCGCTTAATGGAAAGCTTTCTTCACGACGAACTATGGGTCAATCCTCAAAATTCAAAGCTAAACCTTTTCAAGTGTAGTTACTTTTTCAAGTTTGCATGTGAATAAATTTTGACGCTGAAACAATTTAATGATTTATCATAAAAAATGCATTTTCGGAACAGTCGTCTTTATTTTTTTAAATTCTTGTATGTTAAACCGGGTTGTGTCATTCGAGTGTTCTCCGTGGTATGCAACAGACTGCACGACCCACGGAAAATTCTTGATACATCGAAACTGATTCATACATTTCCTTGCTGATTTCTTTCCAGGGTTTACTGTCTAGCGCTTTTATTCTGATGTTCATGAATTAGCAAGTTACCTTTGGTAGAGTATTATATCAGAACTCATTGTGCTTACTGAATCTATTTCATTGTTATATTTCTAATAGAGCAATATTTTAATTATCTACGTCAGAGAATACATTTGACCTGAATTAAATATATTGCTACCTACTGCGCATGATGTAAGATGACCTAAAGAAAGGTTCACAGAACTCGAGAAACTCCAGCACCGATCATACACTAACGCTCTTTGGTATTCTGCAACCGTAAAATAGGGTTACGCAACATACGGTTTCCGATAACCTCTTTCGCAGCTGGTGGCCATCCTCGATTGAACATTGTGCATCCACGGTGATTAGCAACTCGGCAGTGTAAGTTGGTCAGGCAATTACTGGGCGCTGATGAAACGAGTGCTGAGTGGACCTTGCGGTGCGCGTCTGGGAGTCGCGACCCACATGGAGCGACGGCGGCGGCGGCCCATGGCAGGCGGAAGCGGTCTTGCGGACGACCAGCCAACTATATGGGTCGCCAAAACTAGCAGAGCTTGCAAACGTGACCTATGTGCACACATGAAAGCTTCGTACGAGCGTCGTACCTTTTCTTTGAAAATTCACTAACTCTAATCTAGGTCTAGTTGGCAGGCCGTATACGTAGGTTTGCCAACATGAATCTATGCATGAAATTGACCATAATTGACTATAATAATGAGTTTGGTTTTAATTGTTGACCGATGAAGTGAAAACTAACAGTACACTGCACTCAAATATTGAAAAGGGTTTACTTTTGACCGAATATTAGGTTGTGCCTGATGTTTGCATATCTGCTCGAAAAATAAAGAAACAGAAACTGAAGTTTTCGGTCCTTACCTGTAAATATTATTTACTTAGTGTAGTTGCATTTCATTTATGAAAGTCCAGTCATTCTTGAGAACGAAAACTTTCGGATCAGGAGAAACTTTTATGTAAATTCAACTGTATCTGCGTAATCAGTATGAATTATAAGTTCTCTGAGTTGTATAAAAGAATTCTCCTTGCTTGTCAAAAGTTGAAGCAATGCCCTCTCTCCAACTGAGTGAGAATGATCGATCAGGGATATTTTTAAAAACTCACCTGCTAAACTTCGCAACAGTTAGTGAACGTATCAGCTCCAATTTTAGCAGTTCTTGTTTCAAAAATTGCTATTTTACGAGTAATTCGATCATTGAAAAACAATGCAATTAAGCGCATTTAATGACTACGTTCCACAAGACAGATTTTTCAAGACCTCTAATACTCTCGACAAACGAGGTCTCTATGTAAGACGTATGCGTATTGGTTCCAGTTGCAACGCAAATCGGTAATTCATGTTCATAACATAAAAGCGTGTTCTATAGTTACAAGACGAATACCCTGACGCCCTAGGTTACACTACTGCACAACGCACCTGAATGTACTCGTACACGTACAGTGAGGTTCAAGCTGCACGGTGTCAGCCTGTAGAGCTCGGCACTTACTCGAGGGAGCAAGTAGAGCAGAACCAGCGATCACAGTCTGCTCCAAATAGCGAGTAAAATAGAGTAAAATAAAGAAACACGCCGCTGATCTAACTATTCTGTATTCCAACCGCTGGATAAAGTACTTAGGGGTTAGAGGATTAAGACCGCAGGGCTGGAAACAATAGAGCCTGGAAAATTCTCATCGAAGTACAAGACCAATGTAACGGGTGACGTGAACGCTGAAAGAGTTGTTATTTTACACTCAAATACGATGCAATCAAACTTCGGTCTCTCTAAAAAACAGGTTACCTGACGCTTTGGTTCAAGTTAAATATCTTAAATATATTTACTGTCACATACACAACTTATAAACCTTGATTTTTCTCGGCTCATTTACACAATATCAGTAGCTAATTGCCGAAAAAAGTAATTCTTAACGTAACGAAAAGCATGTTAATTTTGCGATAATTTTAACGAGTCATGCTCTACTAAATAATGACATACTTTAAAGGGCGCGCAAATCCTTAGAGTGAAAAGTGGTCACTTCAGACCAAAATGTACATTTAGACAGATGTACATGGCCAATTCAAAGAAGTTCCGTCACGTTTTCATTAATATCATCGTCGATACAACTGTACAATACCTATGATTGCTCACCGATGTAGAAAGGTAAAAAATAAAAAAACGCGTGTCTGAGACTGTTACTCAGCTGCGCCTTGCAGTGAGTTAAGAGTAGAGTCAGAACTTTGGGGGAAAAAAATCCAAATGTTACACTGCGAATACCGAGACGATTCGGAAATATTCAGCAAGCCGAAAGAAAGTAAAAATATAGTTTTTAGTTAAATATAGTTTGTGGCGTTGACAAAACGGCCAATTAGGCATGAATATTCTCCGTAAAGGGTATTTTTGCGATACTTCAGACTGGTTTTACCGCTCATGAAGCCTTTCCGATTTTATTAACGTGCTAACTACTCGCCAGTTTTTATTCCTATGCATTTTGGTATTCCAATTTCAGTTTCAGTTTCATTTTCATTTTCTAGTCGAATCGAACACACTATTAAGTAAAAACTCAAACCTAAGTCTCAGATGAACGACAATAAATTGAAGTAATCTTTAAGTTACGATGAGAGGTACTTTTGATTCCACTTCACGCCTTCATGAGAAGCCCGAGCTGTCGAACAAAGGATCTGTACTTCTGGGAAAATATACCCCTGCAGTTTTCGTTGAGCTGCAACTCACCACATTACCGTTCCTTCATTGAAGCTGTTAAAAATTTCACACGAGGAGCATTTAAGCATGAAGTCAATGCCCTGTGGCTGACGAATGAGCCTTTTAGCCCGGAACTGTTACCGGGCCGACGGGGGGGCATCCGGCTCGTTTTGGATCTACGAGTAACGTTAATCGACAGCCGTAGTTTGAACTCTGAAGCACATCCATTGTTAAGTGCATGCGAGTTACTGCTAATGATTCAGACAGAAAATTCGAGCAATAAGTGTCAATATACTGATTGGAATTCTTAAAAAAATTAGAAAATATTCCTGAATCGATTTCCATTGAATTGAATTGAATCCATTGAATTTTTCCAACATAAAATTTATTCAATAAACTATTAAAATTTGGATGGAAATATATTTACGAATGACACGAAACAGACCAGTCATTTGAACTACTTATCCCAATATCACTATGAACTATAAAATCTTACCACCAAAAATTGACCTATTAACCCCAAGTCTGGATGTTTCGTCAAGTTACAGCACCAGCACACAAGAGCGATGTGTACTTGGGAGCGTGACCCAAGAATTGCCGAGCCTCGATAGAAGATGTCAGCGATGGCGCGCTATGACGCAATTACGGTCATGGTTGCGTTGATGATGATTGCCGTGTCTCAAAACGCCAAAATGAAATATAGGCAGCACTAGAGTTCGTACTCCAGGTCAAGTTCAACTCCACCGATTACTCAGCATTCCTACGCGGTAGCATTCAAGCAAGTCGTATGATTCGACGATATTCTGCTCGAACTGTTCATTCAAATAGTACCAGCCTTTTTAAATATTCATTCCCTATCTAGTGTAGCATTTGAAATTTTGACAGTCCACACATAGACTGAGTCACGGAATGAGACACTGAAAATAGCTATGGGGTCCAGAGTTGGAAACAGCAGTATGCGAGGTGAAAAATAAAGGTCTACTTTAGAGTTCAATAAATGTAGAGTAACTGATACGATACGCTAGCAACACGCTTAATCTTAGGCGATGTAGATGAAACACGGCGACTAAAGGCATATCTGACTATATTGACGGCCCTGACAACCGTGTAAATTCTCGGCGAAAATTGAGTACCTGACGTTGACACAAACAGAGCATCGCGTTATAGCATGGTCGAGTAGACGCTTACCAAATGTTTTCCTTCCCAACCAGACTAAAACGGAATAAGACGTAGCTTCAGCTACCGACTTCCCGTGCTACTATTCACCGTTGCTATTTTGTCGCGTTTTTCCTAAATACTAATCCTGTTTAATTAACAACCTAAAAATTACTCTTGCTTCCATTGTTTGAGTTCAGAAAATTGTTCAATTTATTTGCTGTAACAACCTCAACCACCGAAATTTTTGCGTTGATGGATTGACTGCCTCATACATACTGTGTCCCGTATGCTTGAAATCTTGATTGATTGAAAAAATTGACGTTTTATGAGTCTAAGAGTCAAAAGTGATAACTCGTACGGAAATTAATAAGAAAACAATTCATCACCCATGAAACGTGCTCACAAATTTCAAATTAGTTCTGGTTAATTCTGAACTAACCCGAATCCAACTAGACCCTTTCTGCTTGCGTGTTTCTTATACTTTATTAAGCTTTTCCCTCGGTATCAGCATACAATTAGTTCGAGTGCACCAGTGCATTCTTGGAAAGAAAACTCTGAGCAAGACTGCAATTTAGCACCGCCATGCGAGCACGCTTCGTTCGTACTTTTCTAATTCAATTTTACTTCGTTCTCGTACACTACACATTTAAGTCATCACTGAAAGGAAACGACTCTACGTACGTATTTCAGAGTCCAATTTATTACCAACCGCTGTAACGCATACGAAAGAAACCGATTTCTCTTTCACAACTTTCTTTGCAGAGGCTTTTTAAAACTTCTCACTTAGTATAAGAAATATAAGCCGAGAGTTCTTCGAAAGTCAGCTAATCCTATGATTTCAATGTCAATGGTCGAAATCCATCATAAATTTCAGGACTAATTATTTTCAATAAGTTTCTTCTGACAGAACTAGAAAAAAAACTCAAAAACATATCTTCCCCAAAAATTCATAACTTCGCTTAATCGACTTTGAAAATCAAATCTAAGAATTCCTGGTACTGAGCCTAATTTACACAGTCGCTCCCTGCACGATCCATGAACCTCTTCCCCGTACGATGGGGCCCGGTTCAGCACCGCTGCCCCTGCCGCACCCCATCACCTCCCCGGCCTGCGGCCGACGTCTGGGAGCGCACCTGAGCACAAGGGAATCGCACTTCGCTTCGCTCCACAGCACGACGACCACGACGTGTTCTCAGCGCGTGCCACAACGCGCATAACTCTCGAGTTGCCACCGCACTTCTCCACAGAAATTTCACTTTCTTGGCATTTTTACCATCGGGCTTTTTGACACTAGAGACTCGCGTCTCCCTCTCTCAGGCGCACGCGAGTTTCTCCGGGAAATTTATTTTTTTCTCAGCAACTGTGCACACAAAGGCAATTAAAGCTCATCGCCCGAGCATGAATTTTGTCTTACAATTGAGAACTATTTAGTAGTCGAGCCAATTTATTTCTATACGGTTCTATATCTTATACAATGACAATACATTTTTACTATTTGCACCAATCAGATTTTAACAATTATCCAAAACGCTTAAGATTCTCACTTACATATTGCTATGTAAAATAAACTCGTATACCCAAATCTCGACTATTGTTGTAGTGATGATGGTTTCACGACACAGATGGCAGGAGTAGTATTACACATTTTTTCACTTGTCCTTCTCTCATATTTCCGACCTACTCGGGTGCCTGTGCGTGATTGTGCCTGACGGCATAATCTCGGGTAAAAACCCAAGACTAGGCCACTTCAGTCTTTTTTGTCGCTATTTTCTATTTCAGCGCCCTCGCCACGCGAACGCCACAACTCCCTCGCCACGCGAACGCCACAACTCCCTCGCCATATTTTTCGAGGTAGCGAAAAACCTCCCTCGCCATGACGTGGCCAATGCCACAACTCCCGTTCCGATGAGGTGCCACAACTCCACCACCATGCCAGTGCCACAGGGCTGCCGCCCCACGCCCCCGAGGTTGCCCCCACGCCACAGCGCCGCCACCTGCTCGCCTTGAACTCCTGCACCGCCACGAGTGCGACGCTCGCTCAGCGGGCGAGCGCTCAGCCCTGCACTGCAGCGCACGTCTCGTCCGCGTTGTCGGCACTCAAAATTGTGTCGACGGTAACGCCGAAACGCAGGCTGGTCATAGCGGCAAAATTTTTCGCTTATTTTGACTGTTTATGACACACCACCAATGAAACTCGATAGTTAAAGAGTTGAATAAACTATTTACCATAATTGTTCAATCTGTGAAGCACTTCGACTTTTATTTTTGGAGATTAAATTCCCGAGTTAACGCAAGCACGAATGACGCTTAGCGAGTATCAGGATGTTAAAATTCGCGCAGATCTGATGCTGAAGACAACAGTACGGTAAGAGTACGACTCTCACGCTCGTCATGCAAGATTTCCTTCAGGTATGAATTCTCGATATCGAGGCGATTATGCCACGCTGTTCACATACCTCTTCAAGGAAAATTACAAACTATGTTCTACGCATGTTTCGCCTGATGAAAACGAGCTTTCTTGAAACGTCATTCGTAAATAAGAGCCAACCAAGGCCAGGTGAATCTGTGCCTCGTTAATTTGTGTAATAAGTTAAGAAAAATCTCTCAGGGTGAGAGGTTAAATCAAACAGCAATTGTGCGAGGAGGAGAGGGTCTGTTCGTGTTGCTAAGTAAAGGTCCTTTGTTCGAAAATGCTTAAACGTTGAACAGCCCTGAAATTCTAAAAAGAGTTTGTTAAAAAGCAAAAAAGCGCGTTCAATTCGAGCTATAAATTCAAGAGCGTACTAGACTGAAGGGTACAAATTTTCAAAATTTCACACTAAGTTCGAAATTAGGAGCGAAGAGGTCATCAGGGGATGCGAGAAACGTACATGAACAAAAAATTCCAGAATTCCGTTAAGGTACGGTAGAGCAATTTGGTTATTTCTGTCTGAAAAAGAAATACCGAAGCGTAGTAAATATGACAAAATTAACACTTTTTGGCAAGGGTTGAGGGAATTTAAGGACAGGTTTCTTCAATAACAATATGTACAAAAAAATTGTAGTACTACAGAAAACACACGAGACACGGTTAAGTAGTACAGTGAAAAAATGACAAAAGGAGCGTCAACACAAACAATTGCGTTCGACAAAGAAAAAGAAATATCTAAAAATATAACAGTGAAATGTGCTTAACCCAGAACCAGTTTAAAAAAGCCTTCATACAACGCAATATTCCCAAGAGAACAGAAACCGAGGCATAAAAGCAGAGAGAACTCGTGCAAGAACCCTGGCGTAGAGAAGGCCCGCGTCTGCTTCGATGGAGGGATAAAAAATAAAGCAACAAGCCTACCTAAACTAAAACCTAAACAACTAAGCAGTCCCCACGCATTACTTGTTGTTCCTGCCAGCCGCAGGGGCTCCCACCGAGGGCCCCAGTCCCGTAAGAGACGCGGGGTTCCTACGCCTCTCCCGAATGCCACCAAGCCCCTGACCATCTCAGGACAACCTCCGGAACCACGAGCTTTTGGCAGATCGAACCCTCTACAATAGAGTACTCACTGTACACTCTTAAACGATTCTAGCATTATTGCGACTAAAGTTCAGTAGTCCAATGTTTTTTTAATTATTCTATGGAATGTACGAAGAATTGGCTACAAATGTAAGCATTTTAAAAACAGTCTAAAAATCAACCGTCATTTGCCAAAAAAATGTGCTTAGAGCAGGTGAAATTGCACCAAATACAAGACGTGAATTCTAATAAGCCGTCACACGTAGTCCAGGAAGTGATACACTGAACTTTTTAGGAGAACCAAAGATTTTTAGCCCTTAAGCGAGAATGACGCACCTCTTAATAACTTGATAAACAAATTCCTCAAAGAAGGCGGCTCCAACTTCCCGAGAAAGAGTGTCGCAAGGCAAGGTCATCGCGGCAAAAGATATCTTCGTTGGAAAAAATAGGAGCCCCGGAAAAAGTATGCGATTAATTAAACAACATACTTTTCATTTTAACCCTCTAATCTCGTTCAAAAATCTTTCCATAGCTTTCACTGAAACGTCTAAGCTGGGTATGCATGTTAGGATAACACGCAATGCGAGTTATTATCAATTAGCCGTGAGCTGAATAAGACGAATATTCAAACTGCATCAAGTGGAAAAAGATATATTCCTAAACTCGGTTATGAGAAGTAAAATTGAAATGAACTTTCTTCTGCTCAAACAGTTACTCGGAAGTAAAATTTCAGAAGAATAAGGATTTTAACCTCAACGCTGGACACGTTGTTTTTGACGTTTAAATATAACGAGAATAATAAATTGAAGCGCATAACTAGGCAATTAGAAACATTGGGTACTCGTAAAGATGTTGGAAAGCAATCATTACGCCAAGTTTGAAGCTCATTCTCGACCAGCTAACTCGCTGACTGAGAGGTAGCATGTGTACCATTAAAATTATGTTAAGGAATTAGACATTTCAGCTCCTTGGGACTACGAAGCTTGTCCAAGTCAATTCCAAATATCAAATTAATCATTTTTTTTATCTCGGTTTGATTTTGTTGAATTAATTCTGTACAAAAAATTCAGAATTCTCATTTTAAATGAAAGCAAAAGGCAACACTTAAAAGAGTTTTATAGTTTCCACAAGAGTCAGGAACTCGCAGAAGAAACAATCGCCCGACACGAGAGCCACTTCCCACGTAGCAAAATCTACGCGTGGAGGTCCCACAATTATGGTTCCAATGGACGACTTGACCACAGCTTTCTCCAGCCTGCGACTCTCCAAGATAATGAACTGGACTTCCTTAGCTTTCCTTCGGTTTCATCAAAGGCACACTGTCATTAAGAAAAACTCGAGCGGTGGTTTTTCGATTGATACTACGTGCATGAGTGAATTCATGAAGAAACCGCCGCAAAAGGAAAGAAAATACATTTCGAGCCAAGAGCTCTCATTCCAGGCAGGCAGTCAACTCGAAAGTGTTACTTCATACGCCAACGTAACAATTTTTGAACCCATCCTACATGGGATGTTAAAATAATATACAGAAGACGAAGAAGAAAAAATCGCTGTAGCAGAGAAGCACAATGGAGATCGCGCAAAGGAAAACCCGTTTTGGGTTGCCGGCTGCGCTGGCGTACAATTATTAACGGTAATCACAGCCACTGCTGCTAATAAACGTGCAAAGAAACACGGCAAGAAAGAATGCCAAGCTAGGGTCGTCACCCTGAGCCGAGACGCTGGAGCAGCTGTTATCTTGAGCTCCGCAACGCTGAGCTGCTTCCCAGCATCGCTGTGCTGATCGAGGGCGATTTGTAACAACTAAAATTCACGAGACGCTGTGCTGTGCCGTGCCGTGCCGAGATACCTGCTGGCGCCGTCGTGCCGTAGTCGGGCCACTATCATGTATTCCCAGTCATTTGGCTCAGGGTACTTGTTGCTAAGCCCGCTCTTTTATTATGTTGTTCACTAAGATATTCCCTGAGTGACAAGTAGATTTTAGGAGTTCTTATATAATGATTAAAATAAAAACAAGTTTCTCCATCCCATTTCTCAAATTAAAAAAAGCTTGAATGGAATTGTGCAAGCTATTTTTTTTACACAAATAGCTTCGTTCATAGGCTTTATGACTCACTCGAGGGCAGGGCCTAATTGCTTAGGGACTCGTTCCGTTAGTGTAAAATCTATCATTATGGTGATCAAATTGGTCTATTCGTATACATCTGCATACCACTAAATACATGTTTCAGTCAAAAAAATACTTATAGTATATCAGTTGATTTGAATCCATCTTCCGGGACGAGCAAAATTGAGACGAATCAAAAGGGCCCGCGGCATATTCGAATCTCGTGACCATTGCTTCTGTCGCCAGGACCGAATGAGAGGGAGAAATCCTCTGAAGATCGCTCAAGTTAATAGTAGTTCAATTACAGGAGTCGTAAATTTCAAGTTTATGAAATTAAAAAGACTGTCTAAATTTAAAGTTACAAAGTAGTTGACTGGATCTAAAAATCTTGATACACATTTTACTTAGCTAATCTTAGTACATTAGGAAAAGATTCAAGATAATTTTGTAACAGCACGACATCTCACTCAACCAAACTAACGTAGGACCCAGCAATGCTCTGCCTAGGAGGTGTGTCGTGAAATATGCAATGGGAACGTCACACCAGAACGATGTTGAATTTTTTATTCGTGTGTTCCATGATGTATTTAGATAGATGAGAAAGCTAGTTAGTCGTTCACTACGTATTAGACAAAGCTATCGCTCTCAGACTTTATCAAGGCCTGCACAAATGCTGCCGCGACACCACCATCGTGCCACCAAAGCTCCATAACGTTGCTTGAAATTCAAGGTCTTTCCGGGATGCAGCGCTGGGATCACGAGAGGGATCAATCGATCTCGCAAATGATGTATGTAGATCACGACCTGGGATGGTGCACGGATAATAGAGGGAGAGTGTCTCAAAGATGCAAAAAATAACCCTAGGTAGCATTGCTTTGTGTAGTCTGGCAAGTATGCGTCACCAGTGCGCCGTTCTACTCATTTCATTGCTGCCGGTGCAAAAAGTGTAATTGGTTTATCTTGATCCTACATTTTAGCTACGACCAATTTGACTTTTTGGTCAACCTGGGTGATACTTCAGGTCAAGGAAACGTCAAACTTTTTATAACCTCCAATTTTATAGAAGGAATTATTCGTTGATATCGTTATGTTTATCATGAACGCAGCTGTTTAGAATGGAAATGTGAAAGCCACTAAATTTTCTGATTTGCTCAGCCATTAAAATTTTAGAAGCAAGTAAGGGTACGCAGGAGCCCATACGAGCGAGTACGTTTTAAACTTGTTAGTTTAAAGCTCTCTATTCACATGAAATGTGATCCAAAAATATCGAAAGAACCATTAAGTATAGACTAGAAAACGTGGAATTTATGGGAAGGTGTGGGAACACACCAGATTCCCTATCCGTAGAAGCAGAAAGTTAAGGAAGAGGAGGAAAACCCACGAGATAGCGAAGAACGTATAAAAATTGAAAGAAACCAAGTGGGGTCGAAAGATGGAAGTTCCGAAGGCCCATCTATAGTTGAGGTAACTTTACGGTGAGCAAATCTTAAAAGATGAATTCATGACGAGTAAAGAACGCTTTTCGATCATAATGCATATTATGTAGCCTCTATTATAATGTAATAATGGAGGTATTAAAAGAGATTCATATAACAGTATGGAAGCCAAAAACAAATCTAACTGCACGCTCTCCACAATTTTCAGTTTTTCAAAGAGATTCACACCCCAGGTTAGCACGTCATGTGCACGTGAAAGTTCGATTACTTAAGGAATTTTTATTTCATGCAAAAATCCTTTACTACAGGAAGCAAAAACAAATAAATTTATTTCTCTTCCAATTGCCACTACACGCCGTAGGTGAACGTTCAATTCTCATTAATTACAACACTATGCTTAAACTCGGCCTTCGATGAAATTGGCTTATGCAGGAATAATATAAACATTGTTCAACAGAGTTTGGAATGAAGGGTCCTAAAATAAACAGCTATATCTTTAACCCCGATGCATTTGAAATAATTGTAACGTTACTAGTGCCGGCAGGCAGCGAGTCATGTACATTGTTGGTGAGCCACAATGTCTAACTGTCCTTCCATAAGGACAGGTCGAGTCGCAAATTACACAAAATTTCAATGATTTAAGGTCGAAACTATGCAAACTGACCTCATAATCTCTGAACTCTGGTTTGTCGTATTGCAATAGACCGCGAGGTCCTATTGTTACCATCGACCAAAGTATTTTGCGCACAGCAATCAAGCGCTCCGTAGAGAAACAATGGAGAACAAGGGTCAAATATGAGTGAATTGATGATATGGAACTCCTGGAGAATTCGTAGCGGTGCACAACTGTTCTTGTGTGTCCGTAAACGGCACTTCTGTAGGCAACGTAGCGGTCACCATAGCGGATTTCAACCGGGACTCTCACGAGGGCAAAGTTCGCACTGCGGAAACCGCAGGTCGCACTGGGTATCAAAACCAATTACAAAGGTGAGCACGCAGCCAAAACGACTTCTGGAGCGATGATATCTGAGGAGCTCACAGTATCAAACTACTCGACTCACAGATGTCGAATTCAACTTACAGATGTCTCCCTAGAATCAGTGGCTTGTAATTAGAAAAGACAGTAACCATAGTCAAAAAGCTTTACATACCGAATTTATGGTTCACATTGAGAGGTGGGCGTTTTTTGATCATGTATTACAATTAACAGAATGGAAACCGTACCTGAAAACTAGCCGCGTGCCAACAGTATCTAGGCCCGGTAAATCATACTAAACATTTGCGGTTCGCAAGATCAGATTACGTCAAGGTTACAGCTAAGAACTGGAAGACCAGGGAGGCAATTATATCGTTTTTTTTACGTGAAATCAATTAAAATACACCCGATCGAGTCGTTCATGCGAATGAACAGAAAAATTCCGCTTCGAATAGTGGTTTGTTGGAGGATGAAGGTGTGCAATGAAACCAATAACGTAAATCGGAAACGCCTTAAAACTTCATTCTGGACTGGTTGTGACAAGAGCTCAGCCAAATGGCGAGGCAGCGAAGCCTGCAGCAGCTCGATTGAAGGATCACGTGATCTCCAGGCAAATGTACATGAAGTCATCAAAAAATTTAACTCCCAATCAAATGTGGTGAAAAAAACAATTTCGAGGAAAAAATATGATTTACCATTAACAAACGATTAAAAGCAGCATTAAATCTCGTAAAATACTCGCGTAGTCGAAACTCTTAGCCCGTATATACTCTCGAAAGTAAGACGGAGGCTCATCCCACCAGTTTTTTTTTTGACCGACAAGGAATAGTAATTAATTTAATTTGCCTCGTGTGGATTTTTACAAAAACATTACACTCGAATGTTTTCTCAAATAAATAGTTTCAAGTTATTACAAATACAGACAATCCAAAGAAATGGTCTCACTAAATTTGACCGCGGTCATTACGGTTTCCCACCCACACCGCTGTGCAATGGCCCCCCCGACCTACTCCTGCGTAACATGACCTTTTCCGACCGAACCAAACGCTGTTCTGAGCTATTTAGCCATCAAAAAACTATAGTCCAAGGCTATACCTCTCCACCGTGACTATTCACACTTATGATTCGTCGATCCTATTCAAAGTTGAGCAATGGCTGCAGTAAATGGAGAAGTACATCGCTTGCGTTGCAGCAGTAAATGGAGAAGTACATCGCTTGCGTTGCAGCAGTAACGAGTACATCTCTCGCGTTGCAGCAGTAACGAGTACTTATTTAACCTCGGTAAAGAGTTGTGCTTACATGTTGAAGTAAAACTTATCCTCGAGATCGAAGCTGATGATTTCCATCTGGTTTAGGAGTAATATCCACTAAAAATACGTCCGACAGTATCAAATCGTTAAAAATTTACTAGCAAAAAAATGAGCCTTGAGACGTGTCGTGCCCCAGCTCTTCTACTTCCTCTCGGGTGCCTGTACGTGATAGGTGTCTGACGGCGTGGAACTTTGGGACGAGCCTAAAAATGGGCCACTTGCGTCGTTCTTTGTCCCATTTTGTTTTTATCTCTCAAGTGCGAATCGAATGCCAAGACACCACGAAAATTATTTGCAAGCGTTAGAGAAATTACGTTGATGTTCACTCACATTTCAAGTAAAATAATTTGTGGAAAACACGTAAACGGCAAAACCAATCAAAATGTTTTGCTGATGATCAACTTGACCGGCGATGTCGTCGAAACAGCGCAATGTAACGTTGGCACGCGCTTAACTTTGACCTCTGCCACACGTCAGAATAGGAACCGGTTCATGGCATGCAAGTCTAAGTCTTCAAAACACAGACGTGGAACGCTGAGCTCAGAGCTCTCATTGAGCTCGAATGGGAGCAGGATTTGGCAATGCTCAAGGTGAAGTGAAATCCTCATGTATGCATTTCCCGAATTCGAGCTTTATGTGCGTGTTCGATGCGAGTGTAAATCGAGCTCGATCTCAAGAAAAATAACATCTTAAGATACATGAACCTCGGAGCTCGTTTCGAAAAATATAATTTTTCGTTGTTATAAAAGAGACTAAGATAATTTAAAATTGATGAAAATATGACTTGAGAGAAGAGTTTTTCCGTTCACTGTTAGTCAAGGAAGTGGCCATGGAAAATAATTCCAAATGGTAAAACATACGCCGAGTTTGAGTCTAGAATTACTGATGAATCACCGATTATGATAACAAAAACTGGTCTCAAAATCAAATACGATTCACTGCAGCGATATGAGCGATGTATGCATAAGCGTATAAATTAAAGAAACTGTAAAGCACTTCATGCTAAACATTCACCGTTGCAATAACTTAACATGACCAGCAAAAGCAAGAGCAATATCCCATGAGAGGGCAGATTGTTCCTATACAGACCCAAGCGGACACAAAGGCGGCAGTTCACCTCGACAGCTATGCACGATCCTTGGCTGGAGGGCAGACACACAGAGTGAGCCACTCACGGAGTGCGGGCATTTTGTAGGACTCCAGCAATTTTTCGTGAACTCGTCACGATGGAATACGAAACAGGAGCATTACAACGGGAAACGCTCGGCATAAACAATCATGTAATAACAGACTAGTTTGTGCAGCCATCACGACGACAAGTAGCTGATATGCCAAAATTTCCCGTGGTTGCCTTGAAACAATAGAGCCGCCACAGCTCTGGGATGAC
>VOMN01087192.1:0-28703 GCA_014899125.1 Orchestia grillus
GCAGACCACGCCACAACGAGACGTGGCAGACCACGCCACAATGAGACGTGGCAGACCACGCCACAACGAGACATGGCAGACCACGCCATAACGGGACGTGACAGACCCCCGTCACAAGAGACGACAGACCACGCCACATCGAGACGTGACATACCACCGTCACGGGACATGACAGACCTCCGTCACGGGACATGACAGACCTCCGTCACGGGACATGACCGACCTCGCCACAACGAGAGGTGACAGACCACCGTCACAAGTGACGTGACACACCTAGCCACAAGGACACGTAACAGACCACCGTGGCAAGACACAGACCTGCTCAGAGAGGGTGGCGTACTGGTGAGAGATGGCGCTGTGCTCCGCCCTGGACGAAGCCACCAGACTCTCCAGCCTGGACACCTCGTGCTGCAGCTGCCGGGTCTCGTCCTGAGGGAGCAGCGAGCGTGAGCGTCGTTAGGACTACTGGGGGACTGGAGTACATCGAACAGACATAGTCAATAAAAAGTAAAGTAAAAACTTAGAAGCCAACGTCTCCTACGGCATTTGTGAAAGGCTCAAACGAGGAGTAGTAGAGTAAAAAAACACTTAAGTAAGTCTACCGATTATAGTATTCACCAAAATTGAAGCGAACGCAAACTTCAACAGAAAATAAGTAAAAGCGCTGAACCTTCGTGACACCTCTCCGAGGAAGAACAAACCTTGTCAAATTTTTCACACACGTTCGCAATTAGTTGATTTTTAAAACTATTATCTAAACTAAAAAACTAATGTCGAATTTATTGCCTGATTAGCACGAGTGCAGATGTAGTTTCCAGCACGTCACCAAAAACAAGCTATACAACGGAGTGAAATGCCATGTTTTCTAGCTCTACATCAAGTCATTGTGAAAGAAACTCTTCTCAGCACGCAGCTATGTCTGGCTCTGCGATGTAAGCATATGTGCTCGACACGTCATATGTAGAAAACAGTCTAAACTTTTTTGCGAGAGTATCTACAATTATCTGTAATTTTTGCTTACCTAGTATTTGTGTGAATTATTTCATGAATTTATCGACGGGACGGTGAAAAGGTACACTGAGAATTAAAGAACCGGTAAGACATAAACCACAGAAAAAGTATGAGACCAAAGCAAGGATCAGAGTCAGTTATGAAGAGCCGGCTGGAGACCAAACAACAGGAGCACACAGAGACGACCAGTCTTACCTCGAGGGTGCAGAGCTCGGAGTCATCGTGAGGCGGCGACCGTGGGCCTGAATCTCGCCTGCGTCGGGAGGCCGTGTAGTCGTGTGAGGGCCCAGGCCGGGCCGGCGTGCTGGGAGGGGCGGCAGGTCGTAAAACTTTTCAACTTACGTCAACGAAAAATGCAAGGAGTTACGAAAAATGGAGGAAGTTACGAAAAATGGAGGAAGTTACGAAAAATGCAGGAAGTTACGAAAAATGCAGGAAGTTACGAAAAATGCAAGGAGTTACGAAAAATGCAAGGAGTTACGAAAAATGCAATAAGTTAGGTCAAATTCAGGAAGTTATGAAAAATGCACAAAGCACTGCAGCAGCGCGATGCAGTGCTGCCCTGTGTAAGGAAAAAGTTGAGAATAAACCCTAACGCTACTAAGTGCAAAGTTTTCAACAGAAAGAAAAAAACAGATGAAGAATTAATAGCAGCCTTCATCTATGAAAATTATACAAAACTCTCCTTGAGCAGGAATTTAACTGTATTTCTGTTTACCTTCCCCTTAAGACATTATTCAAAGCCACACATCTAATATTAGAGCACGCACGCTTGAGATGTTGGATGAGAGGGTGGTGCAGGGCTCAAGGGAGACGTGTCCACGTCCTAGAATGCTTATCGAACAGCGTGTATTGGCATGCAACTGATGGAAGGAAAAGCTTCTTTTCAGTTCTTCGGAACGTTTGTCCTTTCTGTCCACTCTCCCTTGTATTTTATGAGATGAGGGCTGAAGATTTTACAGTTAGTAGGTTCGTAAACGAACTTTTGATCGCTAACTCGATTTGTTGGAAAAATGATTTAACGACTGATATATTCAACCAAAAAAATTATTCTTGAAACATTTTACCAATAGCTAAGCTTGAAATTTTTATAGATGCAGCACTTCTACGTAAATTTTTCGTTTTACTTACACCTCATTGAGAACCACTCAACGCCCGTGCACAAACACGTTTTTGATAGCCTCCACTTGAAAAATTATTTGATCAATGCCATACTGAGGAATTTACCGCAATTTCCAAATTCAAGTATATAGTTTTCATAGAAAAAAAAAAAATTTCCACAAAACTGAGTTATCTATAATAGCTTAAGAGTAGCTAATATGAATTGGAAGCACGGTTAACTTTTTCTACGGAACAGCCTGTATAGACTTCATGGTAGATTAATTATACACGCCCTATCAAGTGTGTTGGACCAATTCAGCAGAACTGCGTATGTGAACCAAATTTAATAAATTTAACGAACAATTGATCCACGAAAGGATTTCCACAAAACCGAGTGATCTTTTATAGCTTGCGAGTAGCTAATGTGAATTGAAAGCACACTCTGTCAAGTGTGTTGGACCAATGCAGCAGAACTGAATATCCCACCTGGTGACAGGCCCGCCGTGCCGGGGTCTGACGTCCCCCAGAGACCGCGTCCTGTGGACCGCGGCGCTGCTGAAGGAGGAGGAGGAGCTGGGGACGGCAGGAACACCATGGGGGTCTCCCCTCCCGTGGGGGGACATTGACGAGACCCTGCACAGTGGACGTGAGTGAACACAAGTGAATGAGAGACGCCTCACTCACTCACAGCAGTGGTGCAAGCACAAATAAAAGCACAAAGCAGAAATTACGGCTCTATTAAGCAAGCACGTAAGACGATAAAGTGCTCTTTCACCTTCGATGAGCGTCTACGGCACGCGTTCTAGTCTTAGTAATAAGAATAGAATATAAATTATTTTCTCAGTAATACATAGAAACAGGACACGAATTATATTCTCAGTAATAGGAATAGAACATGGCAGTAGGATATAGACAAATAAACCATTTTACAGTTTCTTCTACATAGATATAAAACGATCAGCGTTCGTAAATATCAGTAGTGTTAGTTATACACCGAGTAGTTGTATCATGTAAATACAGACTAACCAAGTAAAAAGGAACACTCAGAAAACTGCTCCTATCAATTTTGACACTCCGAACACAATATTCGTTAATGGCTCAAATGACAATGCAGTCGCCTAACGCCTTAGGATGATAGCTGTACTGCCAAAAATTTCTATTTTCCTCACTGTTCTGTAATGGCCCAATGAATTTTATCCGTAGTTACATATGTATTCCATGCTGAAGCTGCAGTAACGAGTGCTCGGAGTTAGATTTAAAAGTAAATGAAATCTAGGAGTTAAATCCGTAGACTTCTAGACAGATTTGTGTAAAATCACACATTATCCGGCAATCTGTTAGACTTTTGCAGCATGATCGGTTTTAAAACGTCTTCTCCAAACTTTGACGCCAGTTTGCTTGCACAGAGAATTTAACTTCTGGTGAACTTATTATTAGAAACGATATCATTTCAATTCTATATTCAGGAGAACAGTTCTCATCTTTTCAGAGGTACCTCCCAAACGAAGCAATGTTAGAACAGGTGTATTAAAACTAGTAGACGCTACTCGCCAATAATGGCGGAACAAATGATGTTAAATTCTTAAGATGTCTTCTTATTTAAGGCAACTCTGGTATGAAACAATGTTATTTTCAGTAGTACAGTAACACTGATACGGACTGCCTTCTCTGTCTGACAGACTCGCTATTAAATCAGGTTAGTTAATTTTCTTCTATTTAAATTCGTGATATAAAGACGGACGGAAGGACCAAATTTCAAGCGAGCAACAATGGGCCATTATTATATAATTAAGTGCAGAAAATTCTCCACAGGTTTAATAAGTTCAATGAGATTCCCATTGGATAACACAGGAGAAATTACGCACAAAAAATGTACATATAAAGTTATTTCATTTCATGCATAGCCTATTGAAAACCAAGGACATGTGTTTGTTGACAATTTCTCTATTAGTTTTTTTTCACTTTTTCTTATGAAAATTTTCCAATTGGGTCGTTATTGGTAATGAATACTTCCAAAAGGCATTTTGAATTTTAATACGTCGACCTTTCGAATGTTCACACATTCATTTTCAAGAACAAAGTTGCTCTAAATTTAACAAGAATTTTGAGATTGAAGTATTATTCAGCAGTATCTTACATAGGAGGGAAAAATAGAAATGACATAAATCACGAAAAAAATCGCACCCTGCATTAGCAACCAGCACTGTAAGTTGATAGTCGGTTGTTGCTGGAGAATTAATATACCTAATAACATATTGTTATTACATTAATATTGTTAACATAACAATTATTAACATTATTAATTTAACAATAAACCCTTACAGCGACACTTGGAAATAAAATACAGCATTACCACCACACTTGAAAATGAAAATAAACTCTGGAGCCCACCCTCAGAAATCCAAATCCAGCATTACCACCGCTACGCTCAGACGAGCACGACCCGACAGCAGGAGTGGTTACCTCCTGCGAGCGTTGGAGAGCGAGGTGCCGTGGGGGTCGAGGAGGGAGTTGGTGAGGATGGAGCGCAGTCTGGTGGTGACGGGCTCCCCCTCCCTCACCAGCAGCGACAGGTCCGCATCACCACCACGCACTACCGACCGCACTCGCTGCAACACAAATGATCGTCAGCCTTGGAACAACCAAATTACTTCGGCTACGTTCGGTTTTGTACGAAAACTAGCTGCAAACTTATACTACGAAAAGGGAAAAAGAGGGACCAAATTTCCCACCAACCAGAAGGTGGTAAACTAAACATTTTTTGCCTCTATAAAACTTTGCTAAAATAAATTTTTTAGATACTAGCTATTTAATGATTGAAAGGAGGAGAAAATTTTAAAACAGAATTGCCCGAGGGATAATTTATTTACACATTCACGATAGGGAAATTATTCAAGTTTCCAACACCCACATCGCTGCGCTCGTGAGGCCGGCGACTCTAGGATTGCCGGATATTGTGGGAAAGACGCGATATCTCAGAAATGTGGCCAGATTCCGCTGTAATTCTGGCCACGAGATCTCCCTCTAATTCCGCCGGCGTTGAACAAACGAGAATTCTCATGTGTCCCCCCAAAAAAGTTCTAAATGCGAAGATATCACAAGTGCATCGATATGAGTGGTGGAAACTTTGAACTATCTCTGTAAAGTAAATGTATAGATCAATTATATTATTTGTGGGCAATTTTGTTTTCGAATATCATTCTCTCATACATTAAACAGCTAATATCATAAAACCAAAAAAAATTCCCATGGTTTCGTTGAGGCAAAAGTGTTCAGTTTGCTGGTGGGTGTGAAACTTCTCATCTCTTTCCCCTCACGAACACGCTGTATGAATGAAGTTGTAGTTCCACGCAATAAGGCTGCATTTAGCCTTGCACGAAACACTATCCGACACAACGACGGACCTCCACATGACACACCTTCAACAAATGAACACGAAGGCGGACACGCATTTTACACAACTCAACTCTAGCGCAGGTTACCGCTTCGACAGCCTGCAAATGCTTCAGGCCGAGCTAACAGAAAAGTGAACAAAACTTGCAAATGCTTCAGGTCGAGCCGGGGCGGTGTTGACGCACCTGTCCGTGGGCGGTGTTGCCAGGTCGCCGATTAAGGCTTGAGCTAACAGAAAAGTGAACAAAACTGCGCAGGGGGAGGAAAGAAGAAGCCGGTGACGAATGAGGCAGGATATCGACTGGGCTTTTCAATGAAGAGCTTTCAAGGAAATGGATCCAGCCACGCTCTGCGAGCGCACCTCCTGCATTAAGGTGTTGGGCACCGATGGTAAGCTGGATTTGCTCTGGACCAGCCCTCACGCACGCTCACCCTCACCTAACACTGCAAACCATTTCACGTGCCTCAACTCCAACATAAAGCACCGCACATTACTCTAGCGTATTTACCTATGTAGTCTCCTCACTGCGTTATTTATTATTCATTTCTAATTCCCACCCGAACTTTTTAGTCACCGCAACGAGAAACTTGTCAGAAAATTGATAAAAAATACTTAGAGAGCGAAATATATCGATAATTACGGATGATTTGGCGGAAAAGTTTCACTGAGTCATTCTATTTTAAATCGCCAGTAGTGCTGTGTCCAGGAATCCTTATATGGGCGCATTTACACGATCAGTCAATGTCAGAAGACACCCAAATATGGTGACCGACTGCTAACTTTGCTCTCTATTCTGGAGTCAGGTCGGACGCCAAGGTCCCTTGACGTCAACTGTACCGTCCCTTGTCAGTCCAGTCCCTTAATGTCCGACCCGACTGCAGAAGTTAGCATCCGATGCCCATATGTGGGTATCTTCATACACTGTCTTCAGACATTGACAGATCGTTTGAATTGCCCTTTACAGACCCAAGGAACCTAAGCCAATAGATGTCGAGCCTCTCAATAACCTGACAGGAAATTAAATGAACAATAGCTAAGCACGTCCAACAACGGCAGAAGGCTTCTCTTTACTGAAGCAACCACCCGCAAATTTTGTAGCACTTCGGATACCTCGGAAAAAGTGTAGACCACCCGTCCAGGGCCACACTGGTGCGCCGCTTCTTATGATTGCTCGTTCAACCCTATAAGGAGCCGCTTATTTTGTAAATGAACAAAAAGTTTCGTAAACAGTCGTTCTTATTTTATGCACTCGTGTACATGTACATACACCCTAGTTTTGAACGACACGATAAAATTTTAGACTGAACCGTATTATTTTTTAGCGTCGTTCAAAAACAGCAGTGGCCTTCATACCATCAATCATCTTATCCCAGGAAAAGCACTCCGCCCGGATTCGAACCCGGGACCCCACAAAAAAAGAGACAAGCACGGTACTAATCAGATGTCCCTGCACAAATGTCACTCTTCCATCACCCTTTCTGGTGGACAGATTTTCCGGCAAGGTAAAATGCCTGTAGCGAGTGGCAATACAAAATCGTTTTCCGCTGAGCTTTTTATTTTGTCCCAATAGGAAAGAAACAATTTCTCGTAAGAATATCACTGTAAGTGATTTACGAAAAATAAAGGGTGCTTCCATGTGCGCTGGAACACGGTAGTGAGCGCACTGCTCTGCTCGGCGTGAAATCATCGTGTGAATGACGCGGTGAGGTCGGAAAGCTGCTTCAAGCACGCACATCGAGCGAAGTTACTGTGCCACACACGCAGAGAATTATCCAATTACTTTTTGAAAAAATTGCTTTAAATTTATGAAATTACATCCCTAAACCAACATATGTATATATGCAGACTGCATGCACTTTTCTATTAGCTGGAAACAAGAGCACAAGAGAGTTATGGATCAATGACGCTAGACTCGACCTTTTATTATCCTCTAACAACTTAACACAGAAATAGCACGAGCTCAAAATAAGGACTCCCAAATTTCACGGAGCCGCAACGGCACAAACATTTTAAGAAACACCGCCACAGAGCTTAGCACTTCAATTGGAAAACGCGAGCATGACTAGAACCGTCATGTGAACGTAGCGAGACTCGTCACACCCATTGTGCACCACGTGTTCTGACCTTGCCAGCAGCAGCACGCGTCCTTACTCTACGCATCCACCCGTGGCACTGAGTGGCCACTCAGCCACTGAGGAATAAGTGAGGGCGAGGGGAAATTTGCATGACACGTCCCACGGTCCGCGTCTCAGTAAGTGCATTAAATTTGAGGGAAATGATGCGCCCTCTAGCGATCAAAATTGGCATGACCCATAGAGGCATGTGCTTCGAATCACAGTCCACCGACGCTATGCCTAATTAATTCCGACACAAATGTTCCATAAATAAGCGCAGTCATGACCAAACCTCTTAAATGAGTGCCTCAAACGCATCCCCTCATATCAAGTGAGATTCTTAAAGGCTTACCAGAAAGATGGTGCAGTGAAATGACCCCTCGAGGCGAGAGGTCGTCTCGTGTCATGACGCTGAGGTAATAATGATGCCGTCGCCACGGTAACCAATTGCAACTTCACGAGCGACTCGATGGCACGCGACTTGAATTGCATGCCCTCCGCAGGAAGGTCCTTTTCTCCCAATTCACTCGTGCAAAGAACGTAACTTTTGTGAAGTGGTGTTTGTATAATGTAGAAATGCTTGGGGCTATTGATTTTATGATCACAGTTTGAGCGTGGTGTTATGAAACGAGGAATATACAGTGATTTTTTTAATACGTTCAGAAACGCTATTGGGTGCTAGAGGTTCAATTATTCTTTAAGCACGTCAAATTTGATTTTAACCTCTTACCATCTACTGTCCTGGCCAAGATGATCGAGACCTAGAACCATGTTCTCATTCACACATTCCAGATACCACACCGCCTGAATTAGAGTGCCATGGGTTTGTATTGTTCTTCAAAAAGATGACTCAACATGCCATGAAATAAAATAGCAATTGGGACCAAGAGCCACTGTTGATAAAATATACAAATGAGAAACGAAACGTAGAATTCTTCCATGAAAACGTCACCTCGGCGTCCAAAAGCATCCAATGAAGGCCAATATCGAACTTTAGCTAGGCCTCAACTGGAGAATGGCACACAAGTCCTCAGCTCGGCAAGGAATGGAAAAGCTGGAGTGATTGCCTCATCTCGCACGGTAAGACAAACACTTTATAAAGGGTCTCAAGTCTTAGGAGCTGCGAAGAAACCTTTTCTGTTCAAAAAGAATATTCGGAGCCAACTGAATTTTCGTACGACAATAGAGAATGGCCTGCTGATAACTGGAATAACGTAATTTTGTTCCCATAAGGCTCCCTTTCCCACATAAGGAGGATCAAGAAAATGTCTCGTCCGTAGAAGAAAGGGGGTAATATCACGAAGCCTTCGTCATTCCCACACTGAAGTATCAAGACACACTTCGTGCATGGAGTTGGTTGTCATCCAAAGGAAAAAGGTGCATTATATTTTTGTCTAAAAACATCTCCAAGAACTCAAAAGGGTATCGGTCTGTACTGCTGGACCATCCTGCTTAAACAGTTGGAAACCAATTCGACGGTAATGGTTTCTGAAAAATTACAGACAAATTTGTTATCGGTTGTAAGCTTGCACTACAGCCTCCACTCAATACCACGAAAAAATCAAACTAGCATCTCCATACTTGCATGAATTATTTGTATGGGAAGCAAATAACGGTCCAGTCTCCCCCGTTTAGCCATGACTGTACATGTATTCCAAAATCTACTTTCATAAGCTGCAACTACTTTCTCGAACAAAGCTAAATGCAGCAAACTTTTAGCGAGACGCTAAAATAATTAAGTCAGTTTAGGGTTAACGACTTAAGTTGTATCAAGACACGAGGGACTTAAGTTAACGACCTCGTGAGTAAACGTTTGCGCTAACTTGAAACCTACTCGCTTAAACGTACACTAAATTTTAGGAGCTAAAAGAAGAAACGACAAACCAAGAGAAACGTGCACGTGCAAACGGTGGCAACGACTGTACGCTATCCCGTCATCACTAAAATCATGAAAATATCATAGCACAGAACAGAATACGATAGCAGGAACGAGGCGAGCGGTCCATTCTCGGGTTGCTGCTTCCATGTGCTATACCGTCAGATACGCATACAAAGTAGAGGTCAGAAACATACTGATTTTAAAACGAAAACTATGCTCCCTTACAAAGTATTTGGATACAAATCAAACGTAAATTTTACAGTTCGAAGATGCGGACGATAACGTGATGAAGACCACTTGAAGCGCCGACATTGCAATGAAGTCGCAGCTTAAAGAGACCGCCAGTGATGAGCAAAGTGTCTCTGGTTAAATCCTCACAAGTTTTCAAGGTGCAAACCAATTTCCTGCCCAGCTAGTCACCGCTGCCCTTGGCTTTCACGATTTTCCTTATTTCATTATGCCCTCTGATTTAGAGTACTGACCAGAATGCGATCGTCGCCTGCAACAGACGGCACACGCTGCAGCAAAGGTCTCTGCTTGCACTACTCGAACGATAGCCCGCGCATACCATAAGTTGAAAGCAGAAGAAATATAAGGGCAGGGAAACGTACAGAAATCTGCGCAGAAAGTACTTACTCATACGCTATTGCACAATAGTTATCAGGCTGAAAATTCACGTACGCGGAAATGCACCTCCAAAATTTAAGAAATCAATCTTTCACACGGCTCACTACTTCGTAAATTTGATTCAGCTGAGCTGAATCATAAAGGGAACACGTAGGCACAGCAGGTCAATCCAGATGCCGTGAAACTCAGTTCTTTGCACAGGAGCGCCAGTGCACCAGCACGAGCACCGATGCTTGATCAATTACACCACTAATTGCAAGTCCATCAGGTTCTTCCGCGTACAGTCAAGTTACTTCAAGCGCCCTCGAGTAAATTAGTTGCAAGTCCACCAAGTTCCCCCGCGTATAGTGAAGTTACTTCAAGCGCCCTCGAGTAAATTAATTGCAAGTCCACCAAGTTCCTCCGCGTACAGTCAAGTTCCTTCAAGCGCCCTCGAGTAAATTAATTGCAAGTCCACCAAGTTCCTCCGCGTATAGTCAAGTTACATGAAGCGCCCTCGAGTCCCTCGCACCACACACAGGTTCCTTTCAACACTATGGCGCTCAACACTGTGGTGCCGTACATGCATATATTCAGCAAGTCCTTCACGGCAAATAGATGCTTTTCCAGGTACCCTGGACTCACTCAGTGCTCTGCAAGTAATCTAAACTCTCACCCTACAAGTACCCTAGACTCACTGACCAATTATCTCAGACTCCCCCAACAAGTACGATAGGTTCAGACTCTCCAAGTATCCTAGTCTCTCCCCCTACAAATACTCTAGTCTAAGTATCCTAGACTCCCTGAACTAGTACCCTAGATTGAGACTGTCCAAGTATCCTAAACTCCCTGAACTAGTACCCTAGATTGAGACAGTCCAAGTATCCTCGACTCCCTGAACTAGTACCCTAGATTGAGACTGTCCAAGTATCCTAGACTGTCGCAATAGGCCATCTGCCTGAAGCGAAGTGCACGAGAGCACGACAGCGTGTCCAGGAGTGGGCTTAAGCCGACCAGCCAGCCGTGCATTACCGCAGCCGGCAACTAGAGGAGATTACTGAGGGCCATCAAGACATTACGCCGCTCTCAGACCTGCCCAGCTCCGACCGAACTCGTCAAATGCTGCGCAAAAGCTGTCCGAAGAATAAATTATCAAAGTGACATTATGCGAAATACGAAACTAATTTCAACACAGTGGTGTAGTGTGCAAGTTTCCCAGCGAGTGACAAAAAAATACGACCAAGGAAAGATGATATCTTGTGAACTAGTTTTTTGGAGTCAAAGCATACACTGAATGTACTCGTATTATACCGGAAAAGCATGGGATTTTCTAATCACAAAATTTGGGAGAACATTGAAGACAGAAAACGGTGATCGACAGGACTAAAATCAGAGCGAAAAAAATACCCCAAAGCGACATCATTTTTTCCATTTGTGTCCGAGAGAAGAGCTACAGCATTTCCCCTCGTGAGCTAGGGAGAAGCTTATACACATACATTGCATACTTCAACAGGAAGGGGGACGTAAGACAAAAACATGAGCATGACCTACACGAACTCAAACTGCGATCTCAGGAGACGCTTGCAGAGCGCGTCTGAGACTGAAGGTTGTGCCGGCACATTTCCGGCCTGTTTAGGATTGGTTACGAGGAATACAAGCATAACTGAGCCACATTATAGGATGAGGCAGGCCGTGGCATTACTCTGATTGCCGTCAAGTCAACTTAGTCGAAGAAAGAAAGGTTCTAACCCTTCACTGTACCAATTTATTTTAATGTTAAACAAAAACGATTCTTAGGTTATTCTCACAGATGAGCTACATTATTTTGATGAACTTTAAGATATGATTCAAGGTGCAGTTATGGGTTAAAGTAGAAATAAAAACAGGAAAACTTAAAACAATTCTCAAAAAACCTTGAACGTAAATTAAAAAAAAAAATAAGGATAAAATGAAACCGCTCCAAAATTATGCAGCTAAGGAAAAAACAACAAATAAAGCGCATACACTAGGAATGATTGGAGGGTCGAACTTATAAACAAAATGTAACAACTCATTGACATGAAACGCTTCGTGATTGAGTTCTCATTACGAATATAAAGCTACAGCCGATCAACGGAGACAAAACTCCAGCGTTATTTTACGAACGACCAATTCGTCGCATTCATCATTTGAAAATGAACAAGATAGCACATTAGAGAAGTGCTGCTTGCTAACCTATTCTCTGACCACAAGTTACACAAATTCAGCTCTACACGCATAGGTAGCATCCACACAGCCAGAAGGCCCTCACGCCGTAACATGGAGACGCAGGACGCGAGTTCAAAAACAGCAAAAGTGATACACCTTCTTCCAATGGTCTAAAAGAGAGAGAAATAAAGAGCAACTCGCAAACTTCGGCACGCGTACGAAACTTGATCCGTGGTCAATTTTTTCCTGCATGAAATAAATATCGAAAGCCAACCAGAACAACATGTTTTGTTACCAAGTCACACGTCAGAATTGAGCAGTGAGAAATCCTGCAAATACAGAGTAGCGCCGACTCCAGCACCACAATTGGAAGCTTAGTTCCCCTCAATGGCATACCCGGCTAGGTTCATAGTGCAATGAAATGAATTTCAAATGCACAAGGTCATAAGCAGAGCCTTCCAATCGTGGTCAGAAGCAGAGCCTTCCAGTCGTGGTCAGAAGCAGAAACTTGTAGCGGTCAGAAGCAGAAACTTGTAGCGGTCAGAAGCAGAAACTTGTAGCTGTCAGAAGCAGAAACTTGTAGCTGTCAGAAGCAGAACCTTGCGGTCGTGGTCAGAAACAGAGTCTTGCAGTTGTGGTCAGAAGCAGAACTCGTAGCTGTCAGAAGCAGAGCTGGTGAGGGCGAGCAGAGCACCATAGAGGAAGGAAAATAGGGCGCGGGGCAGCAGGAGGCGATCCATTACAGCAGCACCCAGTCAATACTGCAACAAAAGATGCTGCCGCCGCTACACGCTCTACTCGTCGCCTCCATCACGTCTGTGCAGCTCTCACTTCCACTAATGCCCTCCTCGGAGATTATGCAGACAGTTATCCTAAAAAGAATGAACTGGTTTCATTGCGCAATACTTTAATACGTCGGCTAATTCATAAAAATCCTACTCATAATCAACTTTTATTCCTTGCGCTCCAAATGTTCAGTGTTGCCCTAACCCACAGCACGGGGAAGGTTTAATGCGAAATGGACTCCCTGAAGTGATGACTTAACTTCCTTTTAGCATTGAATTAGTTTATCCATGAGAATAGAACAGGGCACAGGAACGAGCCAAGCAGCCCGTTCTTCCGGAATTTCTACCCAAGTCCCATGCGGAAAAGTAGATGAATTATGTAGCAGTAGCGGAGAGTTCACTTCGCTTCTACAGTAGTGACAGCCAAACATGGAAAGCAGGAGAACTGAGCAGTCTCATTCTATGCCAAAACACCGAGAGTGAAAGAACAAAAACGCGCTTTCTTCGTAGTAAGTAGCAGTAGTAGTGGCATTGATCACAGTACTTCAGTGACTCAGATTATGACGCACCGAAAGAGAAGGGAATATTTAGAATGGACTCTAAAAGACGGGGAATCTATCCAAAGGTGTATTTTCACATAGGATCCCCTGCGCATATGACAGCAAGTTAAAAATGAAGAGGAAGAAAAGACAAAGAAGAGATAGCAAAGGTGTGACAATTGAAGTAAGTGAAGTAGGCACGAAAGACAGAAGTACCGAAGGCCTATCTATAGTTAAGGTACCCCAACAGTGCTTCCCTGGGGCGGCTAATCCCCACAGCATACGTAGACAAAGCTAACAAACGTAACCCTATAGCTTATCCTAAGGCTCTGAAGAACTTTCGTAGTCATCTACACTTCTTTGAGAGCTGCTATCTGAGAGCAACGATTTTCCAGCATTTAATACAACAGGCAATGAAGTCTCTTAAAACCAGCGTATATACTTGATATTGTTTATAAAAATGCACACTCAAACATGCACTTCTTAGTAAGAAAATGACAAACGGAGATTCGAGTCATACTAGATGACTGGCATCTCTTCTTCTTACCTTTCTTACTGGTGGTTAATATAAGAATCCACAAAAAATGTGGTACGAGCTTCTACAAAAACTGTAGCAAAAGTTAACGAGCGTCGTGGCGAGCGTCAGAAGTGGTTATATGAACAGGTCGTCTCGTCACCATTTCGCTAGTGGCACAATTACGAGCTTAGGCAGAGGCAAACGTTTATAAAAACACCGAGCTCTATGATAAGTCATTCACAAAATACCCAAGGCAAAAAAGCAGAGTTCTTTAATATTCAATCAGAATTGGCATATCTTTGCACTATCCATACACGAACAATGCAACTCGCGCACATTAGGCAAGCACGATGGCAAGTGTCTTTTTTAATTATTTTACGCGAATATGTCCCCGACAATTAATTAAATACCTACAAACGCAAACAAATCAAGTAAAAGTAATCCCAAACACAGTAGCGCCCAGTTCCTAAAAAAGTATCTACGAAGAAATTTTAGTACATCACGTCAATAAACTCTATTCTAGGCCCACATAATTCCAATAATGAATATCAGTAATAAAGCTCCCTAACAACCTTCCTTATTAACTTCATTTCATTTTTTTTTAATTTCACAGTAATATCAGAAACTTTTATTGATGAACAGTTTACAAGGAGTGCAAAGGAATCACTGAAAATAGAGCCGAGTGAGTAACCATCCACCTTCGCATCCCTGCGCCGCTGCAACACCACGTCTCGGTCCGAAGCAACACCTCGTTTGAGCAGAGCTTCCTTGGTCTGCAACACCCGCGACGCAGGACTGCCGGCTCGGGTGGACACTTGCTTCACCAATTCGTCCGTCGAAGAACGGATGGCTTTCATCAGCAAATCGTAGCCTTTGGCGCCGCGTCTTGCTCTCTTGGGTGACGGGTCCACGGGACCCTCGTAGGAAGAATTCGAAGAACGCTTAAGTTTTTCGAACCTGCGCCGCATGTATCGGACCTTGAAGGCCCCATTGAAAGAGGGAGGGGAGTTTTCCAAAGCTCGGGACCCACTTGTAGAGGTAGCCAGAGCACGTGTGTCCGCAAAGTAGGGTATTTTATGTTTTGTGGATAAGTTATCTTTCGTTTTGGAGTTAGTCAAGATCATGGTCCTCAAGCGAGGCCTTGAACAATAAATAGACATGATGTCAGAAGATTTGAGGAACAGAGGAGTTTTCGAGACGGTGCTATAATCGGATTTAGGGTTAAATGAAGCCATTGAGGCTCCCTCGTCTGGAAACACCTCAGGACTCGAACTCGAGATCAGTTTTCTTTCATCAACGTAACTTTTAGTGAGTACGGTATGGCGTTGGTCAACATTAAAATCATGCGATGCCTGAGAAAATTCAATATTTTCTGGCAGTGAACGCGAAGAAAGAAAACCGTTGCGATTTTCAATTGCAAGCAAATCACCTGTTGTACCAGAATTAGGGTCGATGCACTCTTTGATCCAGATTTCATCGTCGGTCTCGCAGTACGGCTTATTTGCTACGTCACCTGATTTGGCCTCAGCAGGATAAGCGTGCACTGACAGCTCAGCTTGAGCATGGGCATCAGTTTTGGAAGGTGTGCGTTTAACTTTGGGAGAGCCAAAAACTTCTATAGACGCTAAGGTTGGCGGCCGGACTGTCTTACCTGAAGCCTTACTCAATAGTGGGTCGGAGCTATGATCCTGGAGTTCGAGGTCAGGTATTGATGGAAGTTGGCTGAAATCTTGAAACTCACCAGGCATATTGAGAGAAGCAGGCGTAGAAGGCTTTAAATGAACCATGGTACAAAACTGACCCACACTTGCACTTTGAGAAAGAGTTGCTGGTGCAGATAAAACTTCATTTTGCGACTGTCTGTTTTTGTCAGCGTGTGTCTTAAGTTTCAGATGGAATTCAGTTCCTGAAGCAGCACGCAAAGGATTTTGAGCGGGCGAAAGCTCTGGTTGAATCTCTATCAGAGGCTCACCAGATCTCTCGAATGCAGGTGTGACAGATGCAAGTTGCGTCTCAGGATGAGACACAACCGACCTCGTGGTTTGGGTAAAAGCAATAAATTGTGATTGAATTTGTTCTCTTGGTACACAATAAGAAATTGCTGAAACATGAGTCGAAGGTCTAGGTAAGATCTCAGCAAGAGAACCACCAGACACACTCATTTGAACAACAGGTTTAGATAAAATTTCCTTCGGAAACTCTTCAAACCTCACATCTGAATTAGAAACTCTACCAACCTGAGACAAATGTTCACATGAACTCGAACTTTGCGAGAACGTCGCTGGTTTAAATAAACCTTCCTGGCATGCACTACTGTTTTGAGTTGAAACCGATTTTGATGTGTTCTTTTGAAACTCGTTCATGGAATTCTTCGATTTCGACCAATTCTCAACCGGGAGTTTAGGGTGAGATCGCCCTAAAGATTCCCAAGAGCTCTCCCTTGATTTCTTTTCCAATAATTTCCGTCGACTCAAGAAACTCCGTCGTGACCGGCTTAATTTCAACGTCATCGCTCTTTGGAAAGTTCGACGCTTTGGTTCACTGTCTTCGAGGTTATCAATCTCTTTTTTTGAAACTTCCGTCACACTCGAACACTTAGTTATTTTCAAGCTACGATCAGCTAATTCCACAGATTCAACCTCACTGGATAAGGAACTGAATTTACTTTCACTTACTTCATGATTTTCACCATCACTCAAAAATTTTCTAGGTTTATAAGGTTCTTCATCAGTTTCATCATCAGATAGGACGTGATAAGATTCGTCCAATGATTTGCAAGGCGCCCGAATTACAGAAGAGCGAAGACCCTGCCCTGAATGTGTGGTAACAGTAGCGCAAGGCTCAAGCTTCACGGAACGTACTGAAGAAAATATTGGATAGGTAGACGGAAGATAAGAAAAATTACTCCTAACATCCGAGCTCCGTAACGAAACAGGCGAAAATTGATTCGCCTCGGATGAACGACACGAGATATTTTTCCAGCGAGTACGCACTTCATTAACAGGCGAATTTTCATCAGCGCCATGAGGGCGATTTTCAGTTGTTTCGATACCCGATCTCGCAAGGGAAGGGTCAGCTGCACTAAATTGAGGCAGAGGCGGTGGCAAAGGAATAGAAGAATGAGTTCTCAAGCGAGCCGGGCCTCCTCCAGTGGAAAGATCCATGAACGTTCCAGTAGCGCCATCGACGTCACTAGCTAAAGAAGCAACATTCTCCCTAGAAGCTCCTAAAGTGTCCCTAGGATCACGTTCGGAAGAAGAAACACTTATATAAGAACTTTTACTATATTTTGCAGAGGATTGAAAAATGGTGCTATGAGATCGAACTGGAAGATCAATTGTGGAAGAAACAGCTTGGTAGAAAATCGCATGACGTTCAACAGTCGAAGGAACAGAGAGATTGACGTCCTGAGATTCAAAAAGATCCCTCGTTGCAGGAGTAGAGACCTTTCCGGTCGACGAGACAGCAAGTCTAACAGTTGGAACACGTGCAGGTTCGTCGACGGAGGAAACAGAAGTCACATTATCAGAGACATTACGTGCTAAGCGTGCAGACGTAGGTGGGATACGCGAAATATTCGATGGAGGATTCGACAGGTCTGTGTTGGTCTGGTCCAGATACACTGGCAACCATCGCTGAGCTGCTACATCCGACTCGTACCTTGATATCAGAGACATAGCCGAGCTTGAAGAAGTCGTACAGGTCGGCTCACTTCCTCCACATACTGACGTAGGAGGAACACCTACTGACAACGTACCAACTAGAGTATCCATGGTGAAATAGGTGCAAAGATGTATGGAGATAACTCACTTCCTCAAAGGAGTTCAGGGAGATAAATTATGTTTTCTCACACTAATTACTACCCAAAACTGACCAACGTAGGGGAAATTTAAACTTCACGTAGGGCTTCATTTCTCCAGTCAAATGGTTTAAACTCTGAAATATAATCAACCTCGTGTGAAAATATATTACTATTTTAGAAATGGTAACGAAATTGACTCACACTCTGTCAGGGACGAAATAAAAGTTACCTTAGAAACAATATTTTGAATTTAAAATATTTCTAAAGAAATATTAACCAGTAATTCTTACGGGAATAATTACGCTGCAAATTTATGCATTTAAAATGCTTCCCTTTATCGAGAAAATTCTCCACACTTATCCCTCGCCTTGAATCAAAACCCACTCTTTAGCCAAAAAATATCACCAATCGAATCACACAGTGAATATCTCATTTGAACGTTCTTAGCGAAGCAATTTAGTCGCATTTTTATGCGATAGACCAGGCTTCTCAATCTGACCGGCACTTCCTGTCAACGTGCCTCACACGGCTAATATTCACAAGTGTTATAGAATTGGCACTATGACTTTTCCAAAATTGGTTGAACGAACTCTATATTTTGAACATATTTAATTTATATCGATGATTTTCTTTCCCTACAATAACATATTCCATATTTTGTAGTAAAAGTAAATCAGATTTCGTCTTTTCCTTATCATCCTTTGATTTTTTATCTCGGTACTGTACAAGTTGCACTACTTCCTTCATCCCTCTCCTCTGCCTCCCTCTAAAGCCAAGGGAGCACTACACATCTCGCACCAATCTTTCTCTTCGCCTTCCCCCAATCCAAATCACGGGCTCGGAGCCCAGGCCTGGTCGATCAACAGCCACAAATCAGTTACAAACGTAATTCCTATGCCATGTCGATTTTATAGCGGAACTGAATAGTGCGGCAGTAAAGTTACATCCCTGCTGTGCAGTTTGGATTTATAACCATTGTAGACAGGCCTCTTCTTGCTCTACTAGCAAGAGGAAAACTTCAAACGATTGAAGTGCCTTCTTCACATCACGGAACGGGGCCAAAGCTGTGTGCAGGACTCATCGACAAAATTCCTTATAAATAAATGAAGCGTGCTCCAGTTAGGGTGTAATATGAACTTGAGTAATTCTTCGTTCACGATGAGATTTTCAAAAATGAGCTATAAATCCCGAGAGATGACCATGAACTGTTGATCGCAAGCGAGGGAGTTTCCATTGGGCAACCCACATCCCTTCCCTCCATTCACCAGGCAGGAACACGTGAGCCCCTTGGCTCGGGCTCAAATGCTACTACTATACCCTGGGTATGTTGTTGTAGTGGTAGTGAAAGCAGCGCTTCAGAAACTCAGTCTATTTCGCACCGAAAGAGTAGGGACCATTTAGTATGGACTTAGGAGAACGGGGATTCTATGCACAGGGTGTGTTCCCACACAAGATCCCCTGCGCATAAAAACAGCAAATTAAGAAGGAAGAGCAAGAATAGACAAATAAGAAATAGCGAAGAAGGAATGAAAACGGAAGGAAGCAAAGTGGGCACGAAAGACAGAAGTCCCGAAGGCCTATCTAAAGCTGAGGTACCCTAGCAGTACTCCCCTGGGAGCGCTAGTCCCCATAGCATAGGATAGGCAAACCTAACTAACCTACCTCTATTGCCTATGGCCTATCCTATGCCCCCTAAGGGGAAGGCACCCTGGGTAACCGGTACACTCGTTAGTGAGGCTTGATATTCACCTCGAATGGGAACGTCCGCGTTGAATCGAATTAGAACGGCGCAGTGCACTTTATATTTTCTGTAATATACATGGCATTAATTAATTTGAACTAACGAATTACGGGAAAAAGAGTGATAAAATTGTACCTAATTGACGTTTACGAATTCAAAACTGGGAGCGAGGCCAGACATAACAGTAGATAAGTTATTAGAATTTTTCAAACACAGATGCCAAGGCATTACCTATGCCAGATTTCATGTTTGATTTCAAAGGCACAAGTTCGACAGCAAAAGCGTCTTGCCGACCATTGTTAATTTTCCACAGCAAGATCAGCATACCTAAAGTGTCCCGTACAGATCACCAAACTACTGAATTAAGGTGACACTATCGTGTTTTGAAATTTAATGGCATGCTGTTGTCCTGTTTCCAATATTCTTTCACTTTAATGCTTTTTCTCCAGAACGCTAGAGTGCAATGCGCGTAATAAAGCAGTTTACAACCGAGAATCGGGTTCCACATTGCAGACATCCCATTTCGATTCGGTACTCTTCACGGAATGCCCCATTTCTTCACGCAATTCATACGTTATCTGTACACGTAACATGTCGCACATCGCTGCTTCTCACGACGCACGGGCTCAAAGTACACTTTAATTCGGCTCTATCGCCCGCTAGCTGCAACCTCACCATTCCGATCGGAAACACACAGCAAGGTTTATAAGAATAAGCATTTTTTTTGAGGCGGCATTGCTCCACTCAACGCATGGCAATAACACAACTCCTCCTACCTTCACTTTAGCGAAGAATGGAACAAATGCTACGTTTTGATTGACTTCTTTTACCCCAACTCTAAGGCTCTATTAATTTAACAACATTAGATTTGGTTATTAGTTAGTTTACAGCTCCCTAGCCACATGCAATGTAATCTCAAGAGAGTGTAAAGAAGGAGCCACTTAGTAAGGATTTTAGAAAACGTGGAATCTATGCACAGGTAAGTTCCCACACAAGATTCCCAGAGCATAAAAACAACAAATTGAGAAAGAAAAGGAAGAATAAGTAAAAAATAATCAGCGAAGAAGTATGAAAATGGAAAGAAGCAAAGCGAGCACGAAAGATAAGAGTCCCAAAGGCCTAGTCAAAGCTTTCTAGTTAATTTGACAATCAAAGGATCTACATACGCAACAATTTGCCCATAACAACTTTGGCTTACCGTCATAAACGTTAGTGCGAACACCAACTCGTAATTTTAATAAAACTTGACTAAACCATAACTTAAAAGTACGGCACCCCAAGGTACTAATTTTTTGAGCAGCTTTTTCAAAGCAACTGTCGTCTAGAATACACAGCGCGGCTATCAAAACCTGAACAGCATGTTGCTGACCAACCGGTAGAAAATCGCGAAAAATTTAAACGTGCATCATTAAATGGTCCCCAAATATACTTAAAAGTATCTTGAACATGTATCATCGTGGGAATGATAAGCATCTTCCTTGGGAAAGGAAGATAACCTTTAATCTCAAAGCGTGCACAAGCGGCAGGCATTCCAAGTCCAGTTTTCAACCATCCTGCCAGCATGAGAGGCAGCTTCAGCGGCGGACCCTCTTCGCACCACCTCCCCGCTCCGACTGAGGGCATCTCGTCTTGACAGGGGCATGGACCACTCGAAGGAGAGTGCATATCTCTAACTACGACGCTCAGCAAAACGTTAAAAATAGATAGTTTTTAAAAAATTGAACACTCGGCGAGCAAAGCAGTCGAGTTCAGGATTGTAAGAAGAGCAGCTCGATATCGACGGCAGTGGTGCACCAAGAGGGAGGGCATCAGGACTACGGTAAATATTTCGAAACTAATACACGCGTCCCGTCAAAAATGACGGGACTTGCTAAATTTATTCTCGAATTGAATGGTATTTTCTCCGTGAAGCGTGTAATGGGTTACAAATGTTCCTCGTCTTTTCCTTCCTTTGAAATCACTCATTCATAAAGAAACTATGTTAATTAAACAACGAACTGTCTTAGCGTGTTTTATCAAATGAAACGTTAAAATTCTTTGGACTACATTCATTGATTACGATACGATATTCAGTATCCTACTACATACGGCACTGCCGCATGCTAGGGCAATTTACTAACAGCAGTATTCTGTCATAAAATACTGACCCGAGCAAAAACCAAGCAAGCAGCCAAAAGATCCTGTGGAAGAAGCGTCAGTAAAATCTCCCTTTTATAACTAACTGTCCCCGCTGTGGCATGAACGCAACACAAACCTAATCAGAAAATAATTACCAACAATTGTAATGGGAAAATCATACAATGGAATTAAGACATGAAGCCTGAGAACAGTAAGCACAATCAACCGACATCGAAATGAAGTTCAGTGCCGTACATTGCAGCGCATCTACCGTCCCAGGAGCTCCCCACCACAATTGGAGGTTCCAGGAAAGCGCTAAGGCTGATTTTTATTTTAGTGGAGGTCCCAGGTTCAATTCCAGGCGAATGCTAAAGCTGATTTTTATGTGGTCACCGAGGGCTTCCCTTGGAAAAGGAAGATTACACTCCTCAAACTTCACAGCACTCATGTCCCTGTCAGTTTATAAGGCAATTAATACTATGTTGAATGTCAACTCGTTAACACCAAATATCTTTCCTTTCCTTTAAAAACGTATCTCTTCCGTTGCATAAGTAGGTCATTCTGAATCATATGAAACTCACTATGTTGTGTGGCAACTCTATTAGAACAAAGTTCCTTACCTGATCACGGCTTGATCCTTGTAGCACGGGTGATCACAACCAAAGGCCAAAACCCTTTACCCTCAAAAGTCCTCGACCCTTTATCGACCAAAAGGACCTTCCATAGCAATAGCGACGTTAATTTTTCGTAAAGAGCTAAATGCACATAACACAATGATGCTCCCACCATTAAGTAAAGAGACAAAAGCAGCTTTATCGCAAGAATAACTAACTCTGTCGTTCATTAAACGGTAAAGTGGACACACACTAAAGGGGGAACTGACCTGCAATGAGGCATCGTGATCCATCGCCGCTGCTACCACGGCCACCTGCACGCGGACTAGGTGTTCTCATCACACCTGCAGCGACACAGAAAACCCGTTAGCCCTTCACTGCCCTGCGACCTAAAACCGGTACACTCAATGAAATTACGCCGACGTATGCGGTGTGTTGGTTTGAACACGACGGCAGCCCATCGTGCTAAAGGAAATGTTATTTTGATGTTTTTCTTCGTTTGCACCCAATGTAGCATTCATGCGCATTCAAGAGAAAATTAATGAAATATGAAAAAATGTTAGAAAATAATTTGGGTAGCAAAATGTTGAAAAGTAAAGAGTTAGCTTCTAAGTCCGGACAGCAAACCTGCATTGTGCGTCCAGTGACATCACAAGGCGGTGATGCACGGCGACGGGTAGGTAAAAATAACCAAGGTAGTCCTCGCTGAAAATCGTTCTAGATCTGTAGCCCCATTTTACTTCTGCTCAAAATTTTCAGTCCCTATTATTCGACACATGAGCACCCGATTCGACGTATTTGGTGTGCGCCATGAGCATGGAATATGCAAAACGTAAGAACATGCGCAGTGTCAGAATAGGCTAAACGTAAGAACATGCGCAGCGTCAGAATAGGCTAAAACGTTAGCATAGGCGGGAAAAGTCACACGACGCTCTCGAATCCAAACGAACACAGAATTCGAACTGCGCCACAACAAAACGTTTACAGAAGCGAAATTTGAGATTGCTGAAAATATTCTCAGTTCCCGGATATGTGCGAATGCCTGTGAAGAAATAACCAAGTAAAATGCCTACTCTGACGATCGACTTCATTACCCTAAGCAGTTAAACATTCCCGAGTAACGACTCGGAGTGCTTCCCGATGAAATAATTGTCACACGAACACCTTCGCGTGCACTCTAGCATTACAGCGGATAGCACATCAGGGCGGCAATTCACTACCTTCGTTCTGCTCGAAAGTGTTGATGATCAACAGAAAACCTCTGTAAAACGCTAACAGGACGGGGTACAGTCCGTACACCAAAACGACGCTGAGGCTGATCATGAGACCCTAACGCGATGAACTGAACCAGGCAAATCTAAACGCCGTCCCTCACGCACAGTGTGAGGTGGCGCGGTGCCTATGTTAATGTCACAGGTGATCGATCCTCACTGAGCACATGGCCACCGCAGAACACTTGGCGCAAGGTCGGTCGATAGCGTCGATTTCCGACCGTCGTTATGCATTAACGCTGTTCAGCGGAAACAGAGCAACACCATCGACTGGAACACATCGGGGGCTAGATAAGCGTCCGGCTGGCAGAGTTCGCGCTTACACTCACTAAACCACTCAGGTAGATTTTATGCGTACGGGGTGAATATTTAGGGTGTACAGCGTAATGAAAGGTATCACTTCAGTGTACATCATAATGAGCTTGGTGGTACCTGGAAGTCATGCATGTAACATATATGTGCCACCATTCAACATTATTTATATCATTTATCAAGATGCAAATATTCAAACTCGCTCTTGAGTGCGCAACAGACAGAGCCAGGGAACAAATTCTTCATACATCAGAAGCCCTCTTCTTCGTGGTAATTACTTCTTGCATCATTACTTTGCAAAAAATGAGCTTCAAACATCAATATACAGTAATGCAGTTAGAAAAATTACATTGAGATTATCTACGCCTAATTCTTTGCTATTGATCAAAACCATTTATCATAAAAAAAATCTACACTTAGAATAGAAACTAAATCATGTAAATCTTAAGATTCAAAACATCTCAAATGCTGGTGATTTGTACTCATTAACACTTTAAGCGCTACGTGTGCCATATGTGGTCACGCGATCATCTAACCTAACCTAACGTAACCAAAGGGCCAACACATAGGAATACAAATTTGTAAGTGTTCATGAAATTTGTGTTCATTATTTGAATAAGCTAGTTTAGATTAGAAGGAAAATGAATAGCCTAACCAAATTTGTGAAAACAAAATCCTTCATTTTTACATCCGCAACGGAAATAATTGCCAACATGAAATTTTACCTGTGTGGAGAACTGCACTTAAAGTGTTAATCAACAGTTTCAATGTGCAAACCGATTTCTGTTGATCCTACAAAAATGACAATGAAGTGTGTATTAGAAAAGTTCCCATATTCCCTATCTTACATATCTCCCAACTAAAATAATGCACAACTGAAATCAAGAATGATCCTAAAACTCTGATCAACACTTTTGCTACTAATGAATTATTCAAGTATGACACATATGCCTATTTTTCATCAAACCACATCACTCATACATGAGTGACCTACTCCTTTTCTTTAGAGGCTCCTTGGTACTTCAAGACAAGCAAGGAATTGGGTCTGGTAGTGAATGTGTTGAGGACGTTTGCAATTAGATAACTAAGGACAGAATAGAACAGAAAGGAAAATGTCAACAGAAATGAGCCAAGAGTTCCATTCTTGGGTTTCCCCTGAGTCTTATGCCCTCCAGCAGTAAAATTAATGTTCCAGGGTGCAACTCATGCACTGAACAGCAAATCAGAAAAATGGCGGACACAAATACCATTGTACTGGATGATGATAGTTAATCAGAGTAATTCCTCGTGAAATCAAACAACACTAGTCAAGCAATCTTTAGAACAATCCCAAAATGCCCACAGAAAAAGAAGGAAAACTAATTCTAAATAATAAATGACTGGAAATGAAAGTATATTTTAGAAAAGTAGGTTAACAAACAGAACAATGGCAAGAGAAAATCCTTAAAAAGTGGTAAAAGAATCAACATTATGTATGTAATTAAGTAAACATATAGCTAATATGGACAGCTTTCAGTTAAAGCAAAGGTTACAATGTCAGGATTGAATTTAAATTTGGGTTGTGGTTACGACTGAGCCTGGAGAAGAGGGTAAAGCTAAGCTAGAGGAGTAAATTATGGGCAACATAAAAAGTAGGTAGATGTTCACTGGCCACAGCAGAGCAAGAGAGCTTATAAGCAAAATTTGTAAATTATGGGACTGAAATTTACTATAATTTTTGAAGGCACACCTGAAAATATTATATAAACAGTAGTTTCTTCATAAAGTCCAGGCACTAGATATATGATATTCTACAGTCAAAATTTTTTTTATTTTGTGAACTTGAAATTTTGAAATCAATGCTAAGAATCATAATCAAGATAGAAAAAAGTTGATGATCTTTGAAGACAATATGCATATTTAACATCTCTGACAATGATGTAAGATTTAAAAAAAATGTCTTGGAGTGATCTTTATGATGCTATTACTGATACAGTATTTCATGTTCACCATCAGAAAAAAATTAATAGAATAGGTGGTTTCTTTACAGTTATAAAATTTAGAGTCTACCATAACAAAGAATATGGCAACACTAAGAAACAATGGTATACTATGCTCCTTCAATAAGCAACCTAATTGATTCTATGGCCGGCCTCATGACTTTGATATTTTTTGATTTACAGAAAATTTGTAACTCTCATTTCATCAATAACTATATTTGTGGATGGTGTTATTGGCATTTTTTTAACATACAAAAAAGTGAATCCATATGTAGATTACCAAATAATGCAAAAAAATTTACCAATGCAAGTTAACAATTGATGAGAATAGGAGAAGATATGTAGTATTTATTTAAATGAAGATTTAGAACTTTGTATATTTCTAGAAACATAGAACAAGTTTTATTTAATATTCATTTGCTTATCAAAATCTTAAAACAGATAATTAAACAAATTTTTTTTAGTCATAATCTGATTAATTTCTACATTAGGATTTTAATACAGAAATTCTGGCAACACTAATATTTTATGCATTCCAAAATGGTAAAAAAGAAAGCTTAATTGCGTTAAGATTAACTAAAATTAGATAAGGTGAGGTTAGGTAAGATTAGGATAAGTTTTTTTCTATGTATATCTAGTAGTGCAATTGGAGCAGATGCAAGTTGCTACAAAATCATCAATATCTAAAAATATCTTAATTTGAACTTTGTTTTCATGTTTATATTCATAGTAGACTGGTAAGAATATACTAAAGAAGCCATACTCATTATGTATGTACAATGGGGGTTCCTAGCATAAAAATTAAGCTATAATATTAATAAGATAATGATAGATATAAAAAAAGTTCTCTTTTCATAGGAATACAATTCCAAAATCTTGTTTCATGAAATTTTTCAAGCTTCAAAGTAACACAGAAAAGGATATACAGAAAGATATATATACATATTTCAAACTACAGATAGTAGAGTAAGATTTATCAGACTCATACAAAAAATTTTCATTTTTTAAATCAACCCTTGTAATTTTTCATCTCAAATTTGCTATAAGTGTATGTATTCATCCAAAACTTAAAATACTACTAATGGCTATATCAGAACTATGCTGCACGAGGTGCATGCACCATGCTCCACATGGACTTGTGTCACTTGTTCATACTGCAAATGTATCAAGCTTAGTGTAAAAAATCTAGTTAGATTTTATGACAAGGAAGACAAGCTATAACAGAAAATTCATAAGCTTTGACAAAATTGTATTAGTACTACAAAACATTTCTGATACTAAACTTATGTATTCTCAGACATATCTTTCAGATTTGAAAAATATAAAAACATAAGTCAAGGAACTAACTTAATGTAAGATCTTTTAAACCTTTTAATCACAGTTATCCGTCCAAAAACTAAAAGGCAATAATCGGTACTACGCTGCTGAGTAGTTTGTGTAAGATTGGTCCTGGCTTCTTGGTCAAACGGACGCTTTAAATAATCAATGAGCAGTTAGAAACAGTGAAAACTGGCATTAATAAAGCATCAGTTTGTTACAAAAATTACTCACAAATTTACTGCCTTGCAATCATCTTCTTTGATGCTCAACACTCATGAAAACGATATGAATGCAATCGATACTCGCATCACAGGTGTCCAACAATGCTCTCTTTGCAACAGTTTGTAAACAAGTTTGAAACGGTGCAATATTCTTTAACTTCATTGTAATTTGCAGCAGCTGTGGAATATGCTATTTTGATATTGAACGATTTCCCACAAAATGAGCAATGAGCCACAGTTGGGTTGTTAAATCCCAATGTATAAAGTAATCAAAAAGACACTCTTCCTTTTATGTTATTGCAATTTATTTAAATACTATAGTTTTTTTAGAAATTGCTTCGAGAAAAAACAATTTTGTCTGCTGTTTTTCACCAAAACCCTTACACAAAGACATATACATAGAGAATCTCTAATATAAAAGCATTTCAAGCTACACTGAACTGAGCCACTGAAAATTTGATTTTTTAGTAGCCTAAGGTGAACAAAAAAGTCTTTAGCAGATTCATGTTGTTAGTTGTTTTCATTGCCTTCCATTGCCAATTTTTACGGAAGGCTGTGTGGGGCAATTGGACTTGCTCTCTATTAGAAAGTTTCCAGATTGAACCTCGCGTATGCGCTCAAACTGATTTTCTAAGTCATAAATTGCTAAGTGAAAAAAAATTAAACCCCATATTCCCCGCTGCCCAAGGGTGTACAAGCGGGTACAGCCACCCGAAGGTAAGGATCATGAAATCCTGTCAGTGTTGGTATAGAAATTATTACCTTAATTATCTCATATTGATTGAACTTATGCAACATTTCTCGTTTCTTCTGTATTTAAGTGGCAGAATGAGACAATACTATATCCTATTCTCCCGATATTCTGCTCTCTTGCATTCTAATCTCTCTTGATATTCTACTCTCCTGTATTCTTTCTCCTGATATTCTACTCTCTTGTATTCTAATCCCCTAAAATCCTACTTAACTGCATTCTGCTCTCCTGATAAGACTGTGGAAAGCTTAACGAAAGTTTGTGTTGCGTGTTGCTGTTCTAATAATTCGAAAACCGGTTTGATTTACTCACTATTCTTGGTTTGCATACTCTCAATCCACTATTTACAAAGTTCACTGAATTTCCAAGCGTTATATTGCACAGTTTCATATACGTTGTTCTAATTACACTGGGGAACACTCATTTTGTTGCATTAAGAGA